>JAMQGT020014504.1:0-173405 GCA_024447675.2 Pterophyllum scalare
AATAATAATGACAAATTCTAACGATTCCAATAATGCGCTTTTCCAGTGACCCGCATATATACATTTTCGGAAACGTCTCGACATGGCGCACGTCCCTATGAGGTCCGGGGCCACTTCTGACCGCGTCCCATGTGACTCCGCCCATTCTTGCTCATTCGCCCCTTGCGATTACAATAGGCTCCTCGCCGACCCTTCGGTTGGCTCGGGCCTAATAATGACAAATTCTAACGATTCCAATAATGCGCTTTTCCAGTGACCCGCATATATACATTTTCGGAAACGTCTCGACATGGCGCACGTCCCTATGAGGTCCGGGGCCACTTACGACCGCGTCCCATGTGACTCCGCCCATTTTTGCTCATTCGCCCCTTGCGATTACAATAGGCTCCTCGCCGACCCTTCGGTTGGCTCGGGCCTAATAATAATAATGACAAATTCTAACGATTCCAATAATGCGCTTTTCCAGTGACCCGCATATATACATTTTCGGAAACGTCTCGACATGACGCACGTCCCTATGAGGTCCGGGGCCACTTACGACCGCGTCACATGTGACTCCGCCCATTTTTGCTCATTCGCCCCTTGCGATTACAATAGGCTCCTCGCCGACCCTTCGGTTGGCTCGGGCCTAATAATAATGACAAATTCTAACGATTCCAATAATGCGCTTTTCCAGTGACCCGCATATATACATTTTCGGAAACGTCTCGACATGACGCACGTCCCTATGAGGTCCGGGGCCACTTACGACCGCGTCACATGTGACTCCGCCCATTTTTGCTCATTCGCCCCTTGCGATTACAATAGGCTCCTCGCCGACCCTTCGGTTGGCTCGGGCCTAATAATAATGACAAATTCTAACGATTCCAATAATGCGCTTTTCCAGTGACCCGCATATATACATTTTCGGAAACGTCTCGACATGACGCACGTCCCTATGAGGTCCGGGGCCACTTACGACCGCGTCCCATGTGACTCCGCCCATTTTTGCTCATTCGCCCCTTGCGATTACAATAGGCTCCTCGCCGACCCTTCGGTTGGCTCGGGCCTAATAATGACAAATTCTAACGATTCCAATAATGCGCCTTTCCAGTGACCCGCATATATACATTTTCGGAAACGTCTCGACATGGCGCACGTCCCTATGAGGTCCGGGGCCACTTCTGACCGCGTCCCATGTGACTCCGCCCATTTTTGCTCATTCGCCCCTTGCGATTACAATAGGCTCCTCGCCGACCCTTCGGTTGGCTCGGGCCTAATAATAATAATGACAAATTCTAACGATTCCAATAATGCGCTTTTCCAGTGACCCGCATATATACATTTTCGGAAACGTCTCGACATGGCGCACGTCCCTATGAGGTCCGGGGCCACCACGACCGCGTCCCATGTGACTCCGCAACTTTTGCTCATTCGCCCCTTGCGATTACAATAGGCTCCTCGCCGACCCTTCGGTTGGCTCGGGCATAACTAAGTTCTAACGATGGTTAACAAGCAATAGTAAAAAACAATTATAAAATACAAAACTCACAAAAAGCACTGCCTCTAATCTAAAGCCATTCCAGCTCAGCCAGCCATGTAAAGGAAGCAATATCTCATATGGTTCAATTTCCAGCTCCACCTTAAACAGCACTGTTCGGTGATGATGCTAAAGTATTTGTACAGGCATCCACGAGAGAGTAAATTTATCTAATTACCTAGACTCTCAGTGTGTCAATCTAAGTTTAGGCTTGAATTTTGAAAGGCAGGAACACTGAGCAGACCTTTAGGAGACATACTAAGAAGTAAATTACTTTTGGGACCTCTCCAATCAAACCATCAGGTAGTCCCTGTCACAAGTAAATTTACAGTGGCCATTAGACACTTAATTGAAATGTTTTAATAATGGCACAGAGGGAGGCACTTTAACTGCATTAACATTACATGATTGCTGTTTTCATTGTAATTAATAAAGGAAAACCAGTGGCCTCTGAGATAACATTTGCATTCATCAATTCTTTGGTACAGTAAGACTAAGAAACAAATAACTCTGTTCCTTTCTTTATTCAATATACAGATTTTTATCGTAATAACAGTAACACTGCTATTAGAAAAACCTGAATTCACAAATTCTATAAGCAGACAGAACAAACAATGTAACCAGAGTACTCATAGATTTTCATGTGTATTAATGGAATTCTCTCAGGACCATCCAGATCAAAAGGACATCACCACTGAAAGTTATTCTGAAATGAATTAGCTGTTGTTATTATTATAATTTATGGGTAATATTGTATTTTTAGACAATGTAGCTACATAAAACAGCGTAGAACTCTGTAGTAGAATCCATATCAGCCAGACACAAATAAATAAATAAAAGCATCCTTGTCATCCTGGTTCCACCATGATTAGATGATGAAGTGTATGGCTGTAGTACTAGGTAATGTTGTCTACACTCGCCGGCCACTAGATCATATCAGCCAGTCACATGGCAGCAACTCAGTGCATTTAGGCATGCATTGTAGACATGGTGAAGGCAACGTGCTGAAGTTCAAACCGAGCATCAGAATGGGGAAAAAATACCGATTTAAGTGACTTTGAAAAATATCCAGTGAGCCGCAGTTTACTGGGTGAAAATGCCTTGTTGATGGCAGAGTTCAGAAGAGAATGGCCAGACTGCTTGGAGCTGATATGAAGGCAACAGTAACTCAAATAAACACTCATTACAACCAAGGTATGCAGAAAAGCATCTCTGAATGCACAACCTGTCAAACCTTGAAGCAGATGGGCTACAGCAGCAGAAAACCACACCAGGTGCCATTCCTGCCAGCTGAGAACAGGAAGCTGATGTAATATAATGCACCAAGTCACAAAGCTCAAACAATCTCAACTGTATTGTTGAACATGACAATGAGTTCAAAGTGATCCATTGGCCTCCACAATTACAATAGACTCTCAATCCAATAGAACACCTTTGATGTGGATCATGACTGTGCAGCTAGTAGTTATGTAGAACTGTGTGATACTGTGAGGAAGGTTTCCAGCAACTTGTTGACTGTGTTGCCGCAAAGAATTAAAACAGGTCTGAAGGCAAAAAGGATACTGAGGTGTAAGTGACCGGTGAGTGTAGGTTGTGTAGTTGGCCTAATTTAGACCTCAAGATGACTGCTTATGCGAATTTACCTGTTCAAAAGCTGTATCCAGTCAGACACATATCTGTAACTTATACAGCTTAATAAACTACAACATTTGGATTTTTGGACAATAGACCATATGACTACTTGTAAGTAAAATTGATACGTTCACAAACAATAATGTCTGAGAAATATTTGGTGATTTTGGTGTGATGTAAAATGAACTGGAATATTAAGAATGATTACACCCTTAAACTGAGCAGGTATACAGAAAAAGTGTTCTTTAGAGGCACTTAACTGATTCAACACCAAAGTGCTCTGTTTGTGAATCCGACTTCTTTTAAAGTGCACATAAGAGACTTTGAATACAGCCCTGTGACACAGAACAGCTGGGTATATATGAAATAGAGTAAATCTCATTGAGAACAAATAGATGTGGGGAAAACAACTGCTGTGGCCTGACAGATTGAGAACACATCTCACACAGGACGCTCCTTCAAGAGACTCTGATGCAGGAGAAAATAGAAATAAATTATAAATCATTCTTTAAAAAGCTTCTCGGGTTTTTCTTTCTGAAACATACTTCTTAAGTGCACAGGATCCAGAGGTTTGCCTGGTGGAAGAAATCCACTCAGGAGACTGTTGTCATGGCTACAGAAGATTTTTTTTTCTGCATTTACATAAAACAGTTTCTTGCGGTACCCTCCCCTCAGATGTGTCGTTAGCTTCTTTGGGTAAAAGTGGGTCAACGACAAAAAAAAGAAAAAAAGAAGAGAACTCGAAACAAGACCTGCTGAGTGGCTAAGCTCAATCACTTCAGTTCTCTGGAGGAATAATATCAATTATTAAACCTGTTTGTAGTAAACTATGAACAAAAGTAAAGTCAGAAAAAAAAATTGAGTCTGATTTGCATGTAAAATTCTTTGGTCCCCCCCCCCCCACACACACACACACTTATTTTCTGAAAGAAAGCAACAAAACCAAGATAAAATATTGTGCATTGCTTCTGCGTATGCTGTAATCAGAAGAAGTTGTACACCAGCATGTGAAAAACATGAGGAGACAACTCACTCAGCCCTTTGGGATATGGGACACATCACTCTGTGCTCCAAAGAACTCAATTAAATAATCCACTAAACATCAAAATTAATTCAGCAATCCAATATGTAAGAAGGCAGCCATGCTTGACTGGATACATGAAGGGTAAATTAACTAACTTGCTTGCTTGTGTAAACTGCAGTTAACACATTTTTCAAAATCCCAACAAAGTCGCATACATTTACATATTCAACGTGCGGCTTCTGCAAGAAATACGCAAACTATCTTATCACAGACTTACACACATGGTTTTTGGAGATGTGAGCATACTCAGTGAAAATGTACAATTAGCATACTGATAATTTAATCTATTTTAAATTAAATGTGAAATGATAATTTTATCCTCATTCAGCAACTCAGATGGATTATTTATTGTTCCATGTGCAAATTTTATGAAATAAAATTTAAAAAGTGCAAAGTTGATACCATATTTCCTATAGAACATGCATGTGCATGCAACAATATTATAGATACAAGTAGGGGTTAAAATAACCTGCAAATTACAATCAGTTTGCAGAAGGTGAACTAAAAATTCTAAAAGTAATAAAACTCAAATTCTTGTTGACTTCCATCCCCTCCCTGGAATGTTTCAGAACATCAAGTATGGTACTGACCTTTTCTGTGATTTATTGCTGATTTCTCTACTAATGAGTTCAGAATTAATAGTGACGTGATAGGCCCGGTAAATCATTCTGTTGTTTTCTTAATAATTTTATTTGCACTAAACTTCACATTAGACCAGATATTTTCCTGCATCTCTGGGCACTGGTGCAGTCATTGACATCCTGACTTCAGTAGCCTTTAATTTAGCCTTACTTGGTAGCCTCAACTAAATCACAATCACTGTCCCAGCCAGAACTCAGGGTGTCTGCCAGCGCGCGCTGGGGCCCTGCAGCATTTCCATCTGGCCTCTGGGGAGTCGCACATCAATTGCTCTCAGCTAAATGCACTCACATATGAATATTTTAGTACAATTTAATGTTTCAGCTACAGCCCCAGAGGAGCAGAGCATCAATTTGTGAACACAGTTCTCCTGGAGTTAAAAGCCAGGCCGGATAATACAGTATGAAAGGCGCTGTCAATCTGGAGGGCCTTTTTTCACTTGAGAGAGAGAAAAAGAGAAAAGCAGAACCTTTGCCTTCAGTATCCAACTGCATACAAACAGCTTTTTCAGGAAAGAAGTTGACCGAGGCAGCAGTGGCAGGTTTTGGTTCGCCAGAGTCACCAGATTTCCAGGGTTGGTCAATTTTCCTGGAGCTATGTTTGTCTGCCATTTGGCTTCAACATGCTAACACACACACACACACACACACACACACACACACACACACACACACACACACACACAGCTGGTGGAGGCAGCAGGTTAGGGAGTCGTGCACCTGCTGTCCTGTTAATAAAATACCCCAAAGTGACGCTGAAACCTCTTCTTTCACACAAAAAAGCTTCCCGCAGGTGTAAGGACATGAGTGCTTTACAAAACAGACAGATCGTGACACAGCTAAGATGATCAGCTGGTCTGTAAGCAGACTAAAGCTACTGACTGAAGCCTGGACAGAGGCAGACACTGCTCAAATGACCAGACTTACACATCAAAATTCAGAACATATGATTTGTCTTCAGGTAAAGTTCAAACTCAATAATCCGTTTCACTGTCTTTTTTTTTTCATGGAAAAATATTTATTCTATTGATGAAATCGAAAAAATGTATATTTGAATAACTCCTCCTTGCTCTCAGACTTCTGGCTTACCTGTGGTTCCTAGGGTACTTAAGAGTAGAATGGGAGGCAGAGCCTTCAGCTTTCAGACTCCTCTTCTGTGGAACCAGCTCTCAGATTGGACACAGTGTTCCCATGATACACTGAGTGTTTCTTTTCATTCACCACTTTTTGAGCTGTTTATACCACACTGTGCATTTAATCATTGGTTATTATTAATCTCTGGCTCTCTTCTACAGCATGTCTTTTGTCCTGTTTCTCTCCCTTCTCTCGGAAGGTGATTGCCCCTCCCCGAGCCTGGTTCTGTTTAGGTTTCTTCCTGTTAAATGGGAGTTTTTCTTTCCCACTTTCGCCAAGTGCTTGAGAAACATATGGAGAAGGAGAGAAACAGCTCAAAATCTGAAGCATACCACATTAACTTTAAAACATGGTGGAGGCAATGTTATGGGATCAGCATGTATGGTTGCCAGTGGACCAGACCACTAGTGGTAGCATGAAATTGCAGTCACTGATGGCAAAGGATTGTTATCTAAGTATTAAATTAATCCTTATATTTGAAATTATGTTCACTTTTCCAATTACTTTGGAGCCTCTGAAAATGGGGAACTACATATAAAAATGTCTGTAATATCTAAACAGTGAATGTAACACTTTTGTTCAATCCCTTGAACACACACAATTGCTGAAAGTCTGCACTTAAATCACATATTGACTATGTGATCTCAAATTCACTGTGGTGGTCTACAGAGGCAAAACTATATAAAAAGTTTCATTGTTCAATAACCTTATGAATCTATCTGTGCCAAAAATAGACAAAGATACAGATACGTATAATGCTGTGGTAAGCTAAATGAAATGACTAAATCCATAAATAATAAATCAAATACATTTCTTGACGGTAAAACATCATCACAAACCTTGAAGTATACACATTTATTAATTAAAAGAAATTTCAGCCACTTGATTAAATGTGCTGAGACCTCTCACACTAACTGATGGTCTTGTTTTGACTGGTCCAAACAAAGCTGTTTCTTCCTTCATTTAAGTGACGCATCCTCTTGGTAAAGCCACTGATAAGTGATAACAGGGTGCTTTCTCAGTGCTGATGAGAGAAGCTGATAATAAAATACAAGATGTGCATGTGTAAAATAAAACAGGCAACTGACAGTTACACTAATAAGATAATAATGGCACAGGTTTTTCACTCCAACAATGCAGCACTGCCCTGAGGCGCCAATCAAAAATTAATACTAATTATCATGTGAATACTGCATTAACTCTGAAGAATGATGAATTATAAATCTGCAACATGGTTACCCTCTCAGAACAACCTCACTTGCATAAAGGAAGTGTTTTGTTTTGTTTTTTCTTGCAGAGGCATTTTTGAGGACTGTTAACTCTGAAACCAGACATAAACATTACAGTACAATATTATTATGTATTAAAATAATTATAAAATCTTCAGAAGATGTTTACATAGATCATATCTTATAATCTGGATGCTTGAATGAATTTCATTTTTGTTGAATCTGGACATAAGAGTCGAATCAAAGCACTACCATTGCTCAAGTGTCGCTGATTGTGCGCAGTAATGCCCACATGAGCATGTCAAAATTTTTGACTCAGTAATAAAGTGTGTTACATGGTTAAATGTCTCTGTTAATATTTACCAGTTATGTACATTGTCATATGAATAAATTGGTATATTTAAATGAGACAAAACTAAGTCTCCAATTAAAAGTCAATTTGAAAGTAGATATTAATGTTTGATTATTAAATGCATTTCAGCTCAGGATTTCTGTGTATTTATTTTTAAATAAAAATGAATAAAAATTACAATACATAATATATTTATTAAGTCAATGGTCAGAGACAGATATACAGTGTGTATGTTACAGTCTTCAACGTATGGCATCTACATCACAGCACACATGCAGAGAAAAAGCCCTACAGTCATACATAAAGGAATACACACACCTCACAATACCTCACACACGCATTCACAGAAAAAAAGCATAATATCCGGAATTCAGTTCATCAGCCAGGTCATACAGCGGTAGGATATTCTCCCTGCTGTTCAGACCCTGAACAAGTACAAAAATGTAAATGTAAGCTGAAGTGAGGCTTGAGATTTACAGTATCACCCTCTGAGACCATGTGTACTAAAACTGCATTTGCTTCTTGAATTGCTGCTTTGAGTATAATTACACACTAGGCTACTATGTCCTTCATTTTAACAGCAACGACTTGCAATACATGAGCAAATCAAACATGTACACACTGAACACATATTTGAGCCAAACTTGGTCTGGAAAAGCTTTTTTACTATGACAGGAAAGATGAAACACACACACACACACACACACACACACTTAAAAAAGCTAAACAAAACAAAACATTGATTTAGTTATTCTAACTTTTCATGAACATTATACAACATGTCCAAAATGAAAGATGCTTTTTGAAAAATTACACACATATTTTTAATTGTAACAGTGTGTTTTATTATGAAAAACATAAAGATGCTCTAGCAGATATAAACAAACTGGCACAGCTTCAACTGAATCCAGCTTGGGGAGTTTGAACGGATGGGTGTAGTAAATTACTTATACGTCTGACAATGGAGGCAAAGTGCCATCGAACCCAAAACATTCAAGAGCAAACGAGTCACTATGAAAAGTTCAGTAATGCGGAGCAGGAATGCCCCACTGAATTCCAAACAAGAACATTTGGCTCTTGCCAAAGTTTAAGTGGATGAGTTCAGTCACACATATATATTTCATGAGGTTAATGGGGCCCATCAAACTGTGATTAGAGATTCTTCTGGGAGGCTTTTATTCCAGAGTGACAACTAGGTTGCCTGGGCCAGATCTAGTCAGTAACAGGTCACAGACAATGGTGCTGTGTGTGATATTTCTTGACACTGTAGACTGAGTTTATAAATTAAACATGTGCAACCCTTGACCTGCAGTATTAGCCAAACAGTGAGGGCTCTCAAGATGGTTTTTGTTCTTTAGACTACACATTCGGTGAAATGTGAGGTACAACACATCCTACTATAAGGTGGAACATCATGACTAAAACACTTCCAAAAAATGTGTTGAATGATTTACTAAATGTACTGCATGTTTCTACAAAATGAATCTGGCTTTGTGAGTTCTTTATTGTTATTATAAATTTTCATGATATTGCATTTTATTTCATTGTCAGGGGGGAAAGTAAAAATTACAGAGAAGCAAATTTCCAGCAAAGGAGCATCAATTTTCCACGTAGCTGGTGTACTTTTACCCGGTTCTCTTTACATTTGCATTCTTATTTATACTACGTACTAAATTTATCCTAACACAAACCTCATTAGCATACATGGCCCTGACAAAAGTGTCTTGAGATTTGAGCACAAGGATATCTGAAATAGTTCAACAGCCAGGTGAGTAGATGCTCAGAGAGGAGATTCTTTAAAGAGAACCACAACATTTTAGGCTTACAGAACCCTCAAAGATCTTTGATGACCGTGACTGAGCCTATGAAAGTTAAAGTAATGGTTATAAAGAGCCCTCTCAGGGTAGGGTGAAAAGTATATGTTAAAGCATATATTGTCCTGTCTGGTTTTTAAAATATCAGCAACAAATTTCTGTATTATTTAAGCTTTCTGCAAAAGTAGAAACAGTGGCTTGAATATCATACTGCACTTTGAAACATATCTTATGTACAGTGAAACCTAAAGTAACTGATGCTGGTCCATCCATCCGTCCATCCATCCATTTTCTTCTGCTTATCCAATTCACATTGAATTAATCACATACAACATATTGTTTTAATACTAAACAGACTAAAGCCTAGTCTAGGAATAAAGATCAATATGAGCTGAATTGGAATACCTATGATGTAGTCTAATGCAGCCTAATTCAATTGAAATACCATTAGATCTGCAAGCTGACAGTTCTATTGAACAATCACAGGTTACAAAATTAGGTCACTGATCTAAAAAAAAACATTTTATATGCACAAGAACATTGTGATGAAAAATCCAATATGCATAATAAAATATATATCTGAACATCTGATTTTTTTCATGTCTATCCAAGCACTTCACTATACAAATGTATCAATATTGCAGAGAATGCTCCTTCGTAGAGTGAGCCTGGGTTTACCAAATATGACTGTAGCCAGCAAATTTTATGATCTGTCATATGCATTTTTAATACCAGCAATATAAAGTCAAAATTAAAGCTACACAAGTAAAAGTAAACAAGTGAAAGTACGTGTCTTTGAAAAGTAATTCTGTTTGCAACTAAACAACTAACCATTTTTTCCCTTTTGATATGAAGTATAAGATACAATATTTAATATTATACATAAATGTACACATATAATAGGAAGAGACAAGCCTAACTTTTAGTGGCTTAACTTATCTTTTGAGTAGTCAGAATAAGTCAAATTCATTTTTCTGCAGATGAAAAAAAAGATTATACAGTTTTAAGGCTTAACAGCAGAGAGATACTGAGTCATGTAATAATAATAATAATAATAATAATAATAATAATAATAATAATAATAATAATAATAATAAGTCTAATTATTTATTTTATTATTCAATATGCAGTGCTGTGACAATGCTGAAAGCTTTGGTACCACTGGTCTTTGTTTTTATTTTTTTTACCATTAACATTTTTTCTCATAAATCTGGTTTTCACTTAAAAAATTGTTACTCCCTTTCGATAAACAAAACAAGAACAACAAAACCTATATGTTACATTTTGTCTCTCCAGGCTGCACTTTATCAATCAGTTATTGGTAATTTTGTTAATTTTATGTAATATTAAACTTGCCTAGGTGTGCTCTGCTGATACCAGTGATTAGGTATGACAGCCCTCCCCCCACCTTCCTAACAGCACTACTGGTATTTTTAGCTGTGCTCTACCATGACTGGAGTAATCTGGAGGATGCTGGCATGTAGTAAACAATCATGGCATCAAGTACTAAACCAGGAGGAAGGCATAATAACATGTTATGATAATAATATATTAGTGGTTCACCAGACTGGCTGACAACTTCATTAGCCATGCTTCAGCTGCAATGAAAACTATTCCAAAGTACAACCACAAGAGCTGGCTTAGCCGAAAAAGATGAGCAGAGACTGTGAATATGTAATTAAATAATTTTTTAAATCATCTAAATCATCATCATCATCTAAAATTTTTCTGTCTGGAAGTTGAAAATTCAGCCTAAACTGAGGAATAAATATTATGTACCTGATGTGTTAAATTACTAAAGAATCATAACTGCTATAATGCTTTACAACACGTTAACCACTTTTTGTTTCTGAACAGACCTATAAACCAGAGTTGAAGGATACAAACAACACTTCTTTAGGAGACCCCCTGTCAGTTGTTATAATAAGAGTATGCTGGTTAAACCTGTGCTAACAATAGAAGGAAATGTAAAGGCAAAAGCTGTAGAAAGATATCTAGAATTGAAAAGAAACTGACAAAGAGAAACAAAAATATCAAAACAACACAAGGCAAGATTTGCTGACCATTCTTTACTTTCTTGAGATGCTAACTAACATCAACCTGAAGCTTGAGGAGACCCTCCAACAATGACTAAGACAACCAAATGGAGAAAGGGTTGTATTTGTTTTGTTTAGCTAGTTATATGGACTGAATAAGGAAAAAAAATAGAAAGGAAAAAAAATGTTAGCTTTTTGCAGTTATTTTAATGTTTGGTTCTTTTCAAAATTCCTCATATGGACACAACCCTGACAATGCATGGAAAAGACCATCACAGTGGTCATGAATGAACCTACATTTTTCCATGTAGACATCCTTTTAATATAGTTATGCTGTGAGAAAAGTGACCTTACATGCTGGAAGGATTGCAGGAGTTGTTTTGATGTGGTCATGCAGATCAATTGTCTTTTTTGTAGGATTATCTAATGTAGACCTGTGGAAAATCATAGATATATAGTTCATTTTAGTTAGCTTTAGTTTTCATATAGTTTGATTAAACGACTGATTAATTTAATTAACGCCAGTTCTGATAGATATTCTCAGCCCGAAGTTTAACAACTTCCTTTAACATGCGCAGTTCTTGTTTTCCTCCAGTAGATGGCCTTGTTCTCATAGATGAGCACACCGGACAGAGAAGAGGATTTTAACTTTCCTCAGATATACCGATTCATTAAAAAACAAACAAACAAACAAACAAAACAAAAACAGAATTGAACTATAAGTATTGTTTTTGGTTCAAGGACACTTAGAAGAATATAGAGGCAGTAATATACATGATCTTTTCTTTCGGACCAACAATGGAAGAAAGCAACAACATATTTTACCACGGCACTGTCTGATATTAAGATAGTTTATTTAATTAATCAGTAATTCATTGGAAACAATATGAAAATGCTGCATCCGGGAGCACTGAAAGCGTGTTCTCTTGAATCTGCGCAATACAGCTTAACCTGGTTGAACACTGTGCATGTAATTCATAAGGTTCTCAAAATAATAGTTCACCGTCAATAATCAATGTTGCCTCATTAAGTACGCAATGAATTTAATCTTTAGGATAGTTTAAATGATTAAAAAAAACTTTGGGATTATTTAAAGTTAAATTTTATTTTATTGGTAAATTTTTAACAGGACCTTGATAATGAAAATAAATGACGATTCACATCATCGTCTTTAAATTAATTTTACCATTAAGAGTCAAAATGGTTCCTTTATACGTATTTATTTTTTCTTTGTTAAAGAAGCAAAGTATGAACATCTGAACTATTATGCTTTTTCAATCATATACATCAACAAGATTTATTTATTTATTTTCCAGACTGAGGGAGAGGTGCGGCAGGGCGATTGGAGAGTCCGTTGTTGACGTAATGACGTCAGAAGAACAGCGTGTGGGACCCTGCAGCCTCTTCGGCCCTTCTCCAGTCTGGAGAGACACAAGTTATCAGGGAGGCAACCGAAAAGGCAGTCCATCTTCTTACATCTTTTCTTTATCTACAATCCCCTTTATCCGTCCTGTATGGTGGATATTATTTTCAGCTCTTCTTTCTTGGGTGATATGGGGGATCATTCCAAAAGTAAGTAAGTCAAGCTGTTCGGTGAAGTTTTAAGTGGCAGATTTTGTTTCGTCGCAGTGACTACATGGTACATTCAACAATGCACCGAATTATTGAGTTTATTTATCAATAATACCATAGTAATATCTAGGGTTGTGTATTTAAGATGAGATTCCTAGAAACGAAACAATTCCGTGTTTTGCTTTATGAATACTGGCTAAAGTCCCCCAGCTGTTGCATAACAGCAAGTGCCGTCAAGACTGCAAAAGAGAGAAATTGCTCAAAAAAGATAGAAACAGGATGAAATACAAAATGAACAGATGCTGCAGCTGTTTGTGGTGTTCTTTCGGATGCATTTTCAGTCTGTGGGCTCTTTGCAGAGAAGCCAGGATTCGCGATGTGTGTAGGATGTGGAAGTCAGATCCATGACCAGTACATACTGAGAGTCTCTCCCGATCTGGAGTGGCACGCAGCCTGTCTAAAGTGTGCCGAGTGCAGCCAGTACCTGGATGAGACCTGCACTTGTTTCGTCCGGGACGGCAAAACCTACTGCAAAAGAGATTATGTAAGGTAGGAATTTAAAAAAAAAAGATTCCCCTTAGTGACCGAGTCACATTAGTCAGTATAAATGTAATGTTAGATATGTTTATTTATGCTAAGAATTTCTATTATGAAAAAAATAAAATCTATTAAAACAAGTGAATTTGGACATACAACAAAACAAAGCAAAACAAAACAAACAAGCAAACAAACAAAAACACAATAAAAGATTTGAAACACACCTTAATTGCACAGTTTAATACATAATTTTGCAAAACCGAAAAATATATCTAGGCCCACACACTGTCTTAATACGCTATCAGTCGAAGTAAATAATATGATAACTTAAACACTTAAAATAGCTCAAATCTGCATCCCTGATTTACCAGCCAAAGGTTTTTGTTGTGCCGTTATTTAGATTCCCCCCAGATTTTAATTCCCTTCAATTAACTCACTTTTACCAGGCTGTTTGGAATAAAATGCGCAAAATGTAACCTGGGGTTCAGCAGCAGCGATTTGGTGATGAGAGCTCGGGATAACGTGTACCACATCGAGTGTTTTCGCTGCTCCGTGTGCAGCAGGCAACTGCTGCCGGGAGACGAGTTTTCCCTCCGGGAAGAGGAGCTCCTGTGCCGGGCAGACCACAGCCTGCTGCTGGAGAGGAGCTCCGCGGGAAGCCCCGTCAGTCCCGGACACATCCACTCCAACAGACCGCTGCACCTGGCAGGTCAGTTTATTAATATTATTAATATTGCCGTATTCAGTGCATTGATTTATACTAGAGCGTGTAAATCTGATATAGTTTAAAATAAAAGGCACTTTTGTAAAAACTTGGGAAAAGTATGGATGACTTGAGTTTATACAGAAATTATAATTAAAATCTCTCTAAGATGGTCAAGGTTTATTTATCATTTTAAACTTTTCTTTGTACGCCCTCGACATTCAGGTAATTTGTTGTGATAGGGGTTGGTGTGTGTGTCTGTCAGCTGTGTGCTGCGACCTTTCTTAGGGCTAATTTAATAATTGATCTCATTAGGAGTAACCTGCTCTGTTACCATTATCTAAATAATCTGGTATTTGAGTCGCGGCTGTGACACTGTGTGTGTGTGTGTGTGTGTGTGTGTGTGTGTGTGTGTGTGTGTGTGTGTGTGTGTGAGAGAGAGAGAGAGAGAGAGAGAGAGAGAGACAGTCATCCATGAGGGCGTCTGACAACAGAAAGAAAATAAAGTAAATGTGTGAATTATGCTCACAACATGCTGATTAGTGAAAGAGACTACAGCTCAGTAAAACACAGGGCTCAAACATTTTCCAAATGGGATCAAACTGTTCTCTTTATGGCGACAGCGACTCATGACAGTTCAGCTGGAAAGTGCAGCCTTAAAAAACATTTATTAATTGTAGCAAATCGATTTTTATGCTGATTGTATATTATTTTATTCCAGTGCAAGAGAATGTATAAATCATAATTGTTTTCCTTATCTAAACATAAAAGCGAAAGCAGCTTCCGTTCCTAACAATATTGATTTAAACACCAGTTAGCTGGTACGTGGTTTAACAGTGTTGCAGAGGTTTTTCTCGTAGTTTAATTCATGTCAGGTTGATGAATATAGCTGTTTTTCCTCCGCATAACGCAAATCCATCTAAAGTGATTTAAAAGGCGTGAGTGCACAGATTGAGATGAATGGCTGCAGAGTAATTGTATCAAAACATAAATGTTTCCTGCACTGGCCTTCTTAGTGTATGACAGTTACTGACAGACGTTTTCCTTCCTCGGTCCTCAGCAGATCCTGTAACGGTGCGGCAGGCCCCGCATCGGAACCACGTCCACAAGCAGTCAGAGAAGACAACGCGGGTCAGGACCGTGCTGAACGAGAAGCAGCTTCACACGTTGCGGACCTGCTACAACGCCAACCCAAGGCCGGACGCGCTGATGAAAGAACAGCTGGTGGAGATGACTGGCCTGAGCCCAAGGGTGATCCGGGTCTGGTTCCAGAACAAGCGCTGCAAAGACAAAAAAAAATCCATCCTCATGAAGCAGCTCCAGCAGCAGCAGCAGAGTGATAAGACTGTAAGCATCTTCGTAAGTTTGACCACTTAATTACTCTCTTCAATAGTTCTTTCATTTACAGTCATGATCTGAATGTGAACTCAGTTCTTTGTTTGATGCTGGCATACATCTTTATGACATGCAAGTTGTCCTGTAAAGTACCAAACAGATGCAAGCCACATGAAGATAACTCTATTGCTTAACTACGTTTTGAGAACAATATAAGTTTCCTTTTTGTTTGCTTTGCGGTTTGAGCTCGCAGGTTATAGTCGGATCTGACATTTTTTTACTAGCAGTGACTAATCCTTTGTGTTTAACTTTTTGTAAACTTATGATTCTACTTACTTTACTCTCAGTGAGGCCCAGTGCAGCCTTGCAGTGCTACGCTGTGTTCAAACTTTTTGTCAATCAATAATAAATCAACTGCTTTGGTTTCAGCTGCTTGCCGTGAAAGCTAAAAAGCTTCTCTGTATGCAAGTTTCCTCTGTATTATTGTTTTCACTAAGATTTCAGATTAATCTTTTCTGTACCCTCCAAAAACTTCAATAAATATGCTGTATTTTATTTTATTTTATTTTGTTTTATTTTATTTTATTTTATTTTATTTTATTTTTATTTTATTTTATTTTATTTTATTTCTACAGTTTAACGAAGATGAAGGGCATATAGGGGTCAGAAGGATAAGCGGAATTTTTTTGGCCGCTGTGGTTGCTAATAGATTCTTTCTTATAGAATAGACACATGTAGTTCTTATTCCGTGTGTTTTCTAAAATCTTCTCAGAACCTGCAGGGCCTCACAGGGACGCCACTTGTAGCTGGAAGTCCTATCCGACATGAGGGCAGCGTGCAGGGAAACCCTGTGGAGGTTCAGACCTACCAGCCTCCATGGAAAGCCCTTAGTGAATTCGCCCTGCAGAGCGACCTGGATCAGCCAGCTTTTCAGCAACTGGTGTGTGTGTGTTCATCACATATGTGTACACGCATGCATGTGACATGATACATATATATATATATATATATATATATATATATATATATATATATATATATATATATATATATATATATATATATATATATATATATATATATATACATACACACACATAGGCTGCTGGTGCACTACACATAAACAGCATATGCACGCAAACGATAGCCTGTAAATGTTGAATAGAGTCAAATGCAGACGTGCAACACATGCACGCACACAAATGCAAAGTAATTCCATTTGTGCATGGTGTCATTTGCACCAGTAAAGCAGAACTTTCACTCTTTCAAAAATAGAAATTTACTGAAGCCTATATTCTGATACGTTGTTTCCCGCTATCCAGGTGTCTTTCTCTGAATCGGGATCTCTGGGGAACTCCTCTGGCAGCGACGTGACTTCTTTGTCTTCTCAGTTACCGGACACCCCGAACAGTATGGTACCAAGCCCGGTGGAGACGTGAAACGGGGCCCCACAGACCCAATGGTCTTCCCTCCTGCAAGGACAGTTGCAGCATGATCCCGGTCCCTTGCATGTGACCAGCTCATCACATCGTTTCAGTGGGGAGAGCGTTTTCTTTATTTCCTGACATGCAGGAGTTGGAACCAAGAAACCACCGATTGACTCCGATTTTTTTTTTTTTGGAGATTTCATTGACAAAAAACTAAGCAGGACAGTTGTTGCATGACTTGATACGGAGAACGAAGATGTACAGAAGACCTCCCGATGGATATACTACAACAAACCATCCGCCAGAATCAAATCGGAAACATTTCCATGTTGATCCAGATGGACATTTTGCAGTTTAATGTGATCATATTGTGTCTTGTTTCTTCAACATGAGAATTTTTTGATACATTTATTTCGTTGTCCAGTTGACCCTTTGTCTTAAGGTCAGAGCATGATAATCTGCAAAGTATTCGTGTTGTAAAATATCTTAAGGGCAGAATACAGGTTGTTTGAGCTTCTCGAACAAAAAGTAAATTATTGGTATATTATTTATTGTTAGGAAAGCGATTCGTTAAGGGATTATTAACTGGTTAAAAAAAAATAAAAACACTGAATACATAAAGTGTCTTCGTGAGCAATCATTGTACAGGCGCATTTTTAAAACTATTATTATGTCACGTGTGCATTTACAAAGCAATATAATTTAATTTATAAAAGAAAGAGATTTAAAATGAATAACTACTGCCCGTCTTTCATTGTACAGATCCAATTAGGATTTTCCGGTGCTTTTATTGTGAGAAAGTCAAATTCATTGTCCAGTCCCAAATTCAGGCAACAGATCTTCACTCTTCCTGACAGCGTGTAATTTCTGATGTGAAAAAAAAAATCCTGCAACAAATTACCTTCAAATCTTATTCTGGGGCGTGTTTGGGGTATTTAAAAAGCATTAACTTCTGTTGCGCTGAATATGTTGTTTGTCCTGTTCAACCTAAGTGAAGCTGGCTCTGTGGTCTTATCACCCCCCTCCATCTTGCGGTATATTCCCCTTCGGTTATGTGGCAGGAATCGGCCAGTGGTCATTTACTATCTCGGGGGCAAAAATCTGCTGTAAATTGTGCTCAGTCCAGTTACTCTAGTTGAGTCACAAGCCGGTCTAGACAGCGCGCAGGGATCGGCGACCTCTTATCTAGTCCTGGCATCACCTGCAAACGATACACTGACTGAAGCCACAACAAACTAAACACCCCCCCACCTTTGACACACTCAAACCCTCAGCAAAGCCCCTCGTAACTGAGGGGAACTGAGAGCAGCTCGTAAAGGGTCACTTCTCCTCCTCGGTTTATTTTCCTTTACTAAATTGCGTTATTGCACTCGGGTCAGCCGAGACGACAGCTCAGACTAAATGGACTGGCATATCTCGCACTGTGTAACAAACCACACACAAACAAATTTCATCATTTATGTGAAATCTGTGGATAAGCCGCTTTAAAGATCTAGGTGGGAATTAACTCACTGTTATAAAAAAAAAGGCATTTATACTAGAAATGCATTCGCGCCAAAGAATTTCCGGTGAAATAATGTTACTCGTCTCATTCAGTGCACTTTTGCTTTTGTGGAATCTAAAACAAAAAGAAGAAAAAAAGGAGAGAGAGAGAGAGAAAAAAGCTTCTTCAGTGGCAACAGACTCAAGGGTTTGGATAATCCTCTTAATCGATTGCTATCGGAAATAAATCGAAATGTTTCCCTCCAGTTAGACTTAATAATAGTGATTTATTTTTAGGCTATATTTACACTGTGAGCGTTTTCACTACAACAAATATTTGCTGCTTTTGTTTTTCGTGCTCTGTTAGTGTCTTAATTTTAGGGTTGAATGACAAAAGGCAGATAATAGATTTGTAATTGAGCTATTTCAAATAAGCTGGGCAAACAATTCGAGCTGATTAAGACTACATAGATAAGCGAGGAATAACAATGGCGTTTACAGGCAAGAATGCGAGGCCTATTAACTCTTCTCTCCCAGAAAATCATTATAGGGACGTTTCCAAAGCAGACTGGACACTGTTAATAACTTACCCTTAGAGACTAAAATATGCATATTTTTAAGTTTATTATTCTGAAATAATCTAAAAATA
This sequence comes from Pterophyllum scalare, assembly GCA_024447675.2. Lineage (NCBI taxonomy): Eukaryota > Metazoa > Chordata > Actinopteri > Cichliformes > Cichlidae > Pterophyllum > Pterophyllum scalare. The sequence goes on from JAMQGT020014504.1 coordinate 19,144, forward strand.
TATATAACCCGCCCCCTAGAGACTAAAATATGCAGTTTTATTTATTATTTTGAAGTAATAATATAAAAAATATATAAAGTAAAATGGAACCACATTTCTTAAATTAATACAAGCTCCATTTTGGGTTTTTGTTTGTGTACTTGCAACATCAAACAACTCACTTTGGTCCTTAGACTCTTTAACTTTGTTCCGGACTTCAAATGACCCTGGAGAAAATATTTCGAAAAAGAGAACTTTCACTGAATTTTGCAAAGAGCAAACTATTGCACTATCAGTTACACAGTTACAGTCACCAAAAATCATGTGACTCAAGTGTTCAGCCGTGAAGTTTATTTTCCATCTTAGGTTTTACGCTTCAGTTCTTATGTGATCCTGTGCTGCTAATACAGATCAGAGATCAGATCCTCTGACATCTACACAATGAGCTCGAGTAACCCAGCTGCTGGGAGTCCGATCAGCTCTATCAATGGGCTTTTTCCTCTGTGTGTTAAATAAAAACCAAAATAAACAGCGGTGATCCCTGCTCAGAAGACGCACTAATACACACGCATGCACACAGGCAGCTAAGTACACTTTCTCTGCAGCTGGAATTGCCGTCACGGCTAGACTTGAGTTTAATGGGAACAGTACATGCGCTTTGCTATAGGCCGGTTAGTGATACAAAGGCTATGAAAGATACCCTAATAAATGTGCATGTCCCAACTTTGACCCGGAACCCCCGACACCCGATTAACTTCGAGCAGCGCTGAAAACGAGTCTGCACGTGTCATGTTGCCACAATGCAACTAGATGCTGTCAGAGGAAATGACACGATATCATTAATGATTAAGAGGAGGAGTCCATTTAAAGGTGTGATGTAATTCTCTAATTGGTAGAGGGGAGGGCGTAATTAGATCAGGAGAATCAGCAGCACCGCCCACCGCGAGGCGCAGCCGAACAACATCTTTCACACATTGATCGTTTATTTATTTATCCTATACTGATTTTTTATTTATTTTTTAACAAGATTTGTTAGCTTATTTTCTAGAGGAAAACAATAAATACACAAGGAAATAACAATGTGGCAATTTGCCCGGCGACACTTTGGTTTTGCCTTCGTTTTTCTTCTTGCTCTTTTTTAAAGGAACAAAAATAAACCAAAAAAACAAAACAAAACAAAAATCCCCCCCCCCCAAAGCAAAACAAACAAACAACAAAAACCCCAGAAGCTAATTATCAAAATAATACTTTATATGATTTCATAGCAGGGGTCATATATCTTATATAACTTTATTTATTTTATTATTAAGAAGCCTTAATTGAATGATTGAATTGAATTGAATGATACTTTATTAATCCCACAATGGGGAAATTACAGTTTTGTTTTATTTTTTGTGTTTTTTTTTTACAGTAATTGCAGTTCATTTTAAAACTTTTTCTTGATATTGTTAGGGGACTGTTTTATCTGGCGCATAATTTTTCGGCCTCAAGAGAACTAATTACCTTATGATATGACTCCTCTCAGACAGTCCTTCTTTTTTGTCCCGTGATTTATTAAAATCACAATCCACAACAATGCAGGACTGAACGTGAACATAATAATTCATAATCTACAAAGCCAATCGCGTTCAGCATGTATGTTTGCTGTTCACTAAATTTGATATTACATCTGGTAAAGTTAAAACAATAACATAAATGTGTTTTAGAGAAATAAAGACACTCTTAATTTTTTCTTTTAATGAATGTTGTGTGATCAGTGGTGAAAGTGCAGCTATTCAACTATTTAAACACATAGAAAACAATAGGACAACGGGGAAAGAGATTATTATTAGTATTACTATTAATTATTACTATTAATCTCGAGCTGATTTGTATAAATAAAATAAAATAAAAATAAATGAAGAACTGTCATATCATATGTGAACCACTGACTTAATCCCACAGCTTTTGCTGCCAGTAGTAGGTCACAGATTATTAGGCCCGAGCCAACCGAAGGGTCGGCGAGGAGCCTATTGTAATTATTATTATTATTATTATTATTTACTGCTCTCTGAAAGGCTGAATTTCCTATGGATAGACAAAGAAAAATAGGCCTATATAATAAGTAAATAATATCAAATTGTGTAGTCCATTGCAACATTAGAAAAAATTGCTCAATTAGTATTAGTGAAAAAATCTGTGTAGAAATTGTGCAAAAGTGGTGTGCTTGTGTGAGTTCTGTAATTTTTGTGATGCCTCTGTGAAATTTTTGACTCTGAGCTCCACTGTGACCTTGGTGTACCATTGGGGCCACCAGCAGAGGAACAGCCGGGACAAACTTCAAATCCAAACCTCTCAAGGGAAGCATTCTGACAAGCTGACTTAATGCAGAGACTGATCTGGAGGTTTTTCTTCTTCTATTTTCAAAGAGAGAAAAAAAAAAAACGGGGCTTGGTGTGGTGGGGTAAGAGAAAGCGTTTAGGAACAATGAGTTGACTGAGGGTCTCAGTAGATTAATTAAAATTAAATAATTTAATATGGCACGAAAATGAAGCAAAGTTTAGGATTTATCTTTGCATGCTGTCTCAACATCTACAAAGGGAATTGAGAAATTAATGTTGCATTTCCAAAATTACTGACTCAGTACAAAATAAGATACAAAAATATAGTATAAAAATTGGTCTTGTTTGTTTTAACGTGACACAGCCAAAAAGAGCTTTACCTTCAGCATCAAAATCAATGCATCTTGTTCTGTGTTTACAGTGTGTTTTCACCTCCTCTTCTGAGGTGTTTTATTGGGAAATTTAAGGACCAATTTATCTTAGATGGGTAATAGCCAATTTAACATCTAGTGACAAGAATTTAATCATCTCTACTCTTAGGTTACACTGATAATGAAAGGACAGTGTCAACATCTGTGTGTGTATTACCTTGCATCTTGTGTACCATTGATCCTGGCGAATAAATGCTGCTTTTATGGGAAACTGACACAATGAGTAAATATCCACATATTATCCTGTAAACATTTAAAAGCAGAGAGGCAGGGGAGAAGGTATTTTAGAATGCTGCATTAAAAAATTATCCCTTTATGTGCTGTGACCTGTTTTGACCAGCATTTTTTATTTTTAATGCCAAGTTTCTGTCTTGATTTAAATGAGTTCAAATGACAAAAGGAGGAAACTTTGCATGCAAGCAAAATTTCTTCCTCATGTTCTACTGTAGTTTAGGTGAACCTGTAGGGAAGAAATTGTAACAGTAGCAGCTTGCATTACACCACAAAAAACGTGTGTGTGTGTGTGTGTGTGTGTGTGCAGCTCTATCTGTGCATGCAAGACTTTCTGGGCATTTGTTCACATGTTGTGTGCGTGTGCAGGGATGGCGGGCAGACCTTACGCTTACCTGGAACACACACAGAGAGCCACAGTCAGCCTCTCTGGTCCCGCTGCTGAGACAGTGTCAGTGCTCTATAAATCACAGCGCCCGCCCCACGCATAAATCTACTGCAAAAATAACACACCAACACCCATTAGGAGGAGAGAGAAAGGTCTGGAGCCGCCCCGCTTTACAATGACTCGCTATAAAACACAATGAGGGTTCACCTGTACTTGCCACCCCCTTTGGAAAAGGAAAACTGTCATTAGCCGAACAAAAAAGACAAACAAGTGTCACTGCAAGCAAACAATGAGGAAGCGAGTGTGAGTCACTTAAGATGAGAAGCAGCATCAAAAGGTTTTAGGGAGACACGCTGGCGTTCATGAGGGTCATATCAGTGTCAGTTCAGGAGTTCAAGAATGTTTTCAGGAAGTCTTTGTGTTTAAGATTTAGGACTAAAGTTCAATTAACCTCCTGACTCATGAGTTAGGATTTGGATAGAAATAACCTATAATTATAGCATTGAGCGCAGAAAATGAAATGTAAATGCAACTGAAATACTGTTCCTGTCAAATGCAAACACAGTGACTCATCTTTTCATAAAACAGGGGAATTAAGTTCAAGTTTATACTGATATGTTTTCATCTAAGGGAGGTCATGGTTTGTCAAAAGCATATAAGCCACTGCTATAAATGCAATAAGTATTTGTAATTATTTGTATGTATACAATACATCTAGTTTCATCTGCTGGATGTGGGAAAGTTTTCAAATATCACAGTAAATTCTTTCCTACAAGACAGGAGTTCCATCTACCTTCTCATCAGTGCCACAGCAGCAGCAGCAGCAGCAGCAGAAGCCTGGAAACACCCACATACTGTGACCAGCTTAAGAAATGGCCCTCAACACTAAGGACACACAAATGGTCCTGAGTCAGTGAGAGAAAAGGAGAGCAAAATAAAAAAGGTGGAAGAGGGTACAAAAAGGGAGGGGAGGGCTCTGTATGTCAACTACTGTGATCCCCTCATCCCAAGACAGTCCTGCCACTTTAAGAAATGAAGCAATATCATTAATGGAGGCCTCCGAGGGCTGACATCTTGCTCCAATTCACCAGTCCCCCGTCCATCACACCATTACGGTAGGCCCAGCAGTATTAAAATCCAATCACTCCTCTGGCTAGTTTGATTAAGGAGGGCAACTGCACAAAGGAGGGGCTCTGACCCATTGTTGCCTTTGCCAGGGAGTCCCCAGAGGCTGGAACAGGTTTTTGGCCCCAGACAGGGCCTGGTTACAGGCTTCAGAATGATGCAGAGTCAGTCCTAAATGTTGAAAATGTTTTTTGCGTTTTCTTTTATACTTGTCAGCATAGGCAGAGGCTCATGTCAAACAATGGTCAGACATAGCATGCAGAATATGACTCATGCTGGGTGAAGCATGTTTATTTTGGAAAAGGAAACTATAATTTTCAAATTCACTGAGGGTTATATAAGGTCAACACCCAGCAGTTGTATTTGCAAGGAATTAGAGTGACACCCACACATCAAATAATACAAAAAGACAACCATTTAAAAATGTTTCTATTCTATTCTATTCTTCTTTTGAATCTACATGGTGGATGATATATGATGATATGTCTCACCAGTGGTTGGATGCATAACTGGGAAATTTGGAGAAACATTTTGTAGTGCTGAGAGGATGTAATCCCAGTGACTTTGGTGATAGTAAAGTCACTGGGATTGCTGGTAGTGCTCTTGCAATTATTTATTGTAATTATTTAATTTATTCTGTTAAACATAACATTGTATTTATTATGTTTAATGGATCGACACAAACTCTTTTACAAATATTTAAAGGATGAGTCCTGCTAACTTTGGTGATGGTAGGATTTTGACTCTAGCAGCATCGCCATGAGGTGTGCATGACACTTTTCTCTTTGGTTTACAATTCAGCTAAAACTACTGCTGTACTCTTGAGTACTTCATCCTCACACAGGTGCTAGACTTTTTTTTTTCTTTTGACATTGTTTTTTTCTTTTCCTTATAAGCTTCTGGGTTTGTTTGTCATATTATATGTAACTTCACCTTTTTTCTGATTTTGTGTTTGATGGGGGTGTGTCACAATATTCCAGCAGTGCTGATAACTATGATATTCAACAAATTAAATACTTTAAAGAAAACAACTTAATAGTAGACATATGATAAAATCTGAAATCATCCATTACCAATTATAGTCTCTCTATATACTGCACTGGTATCTTGAATGCAGTTAATTTGCCTAAAAATAGAGAAAAACACACACGGTGAACCAAATTAAAAAAGATAAATATAATTGTTACTATTTTTTTTTTAACTGATGCTTCTTCAAAATAATGGAAATGGAAATAATGCACATCAACTTTAGCTTGATGTAGAACAGTGTATTATGAATAGTCCTCTTTCTTGACCCAAAGTCTTAATTTGGTTTTCAGCCTTGTATTATTTTTTAATACAAGGCTAGTACTGCCCTGCTTGAGGGGGTTGTATCGGTCAGATTGTGTCTGAGAAAAAAGGCAGCATCACAGGTACAGACCCCGGAGCCTAGAGCAAATTAAAACCAGAAGGCCAGGGTGAGCCTCTTCGACCACAGTGAAATAAATTACTGGGATTTACAAGATTTTTAAAACACTTTTAACAATACTCCCCTTTTAATGTGCTCTCTGTTTAATAATGCACTTTAGGTTTTAAGAGCATGATAAACAAACCAATAATTCACTTTTTTATCATCTGAGGGTGAAGCCCTTCAGGACTGCCTTCTACAGCAGCGTTCAAAGGGTCCACAAACAGATGAAATGAAGGGCTGTCGCAAGATGTTTTGGGCAACAGTTGAGATGTAACTGGTGATCACTTTTCTTTCTTGAGGATTAAAGTACACTGAGGTTCATTTTCCCAAGAACTGGGCAACATTTAAAAGGGACACTGATACTGAAAGGAATAAACAAAAGATTTTGTAACAGAAGTTATTGTCTTGTGTCATGGGATGGGGCAGGAAGACTCTTGGGTCATGTGGATGGTACTCTGGATAGCCAACATTAAAAGATGAGGTAATTTTTTAATGTAAGAAAAGAATCCATCATTGTACATCTGTTCAAATGATAAATAAAAAAAAATGGCAGGAAAGAACTAGAGAACTATAGATTTACATCCTGCTCACTCTGAAAAAAATGACATTTTTTTTAGACTTATGTTAAGTCAACATGGCTCCATTGCGCTATACAGTCATTTGTGTGCCTGTGTGTGTGTGTGTGTGTGTGTGTGTGTGTGTGTGTGTGTGTGTGTGTGTGTGTGTAAGTAAGTGAGATCTGGGAAAGCTCACGGTAGCGTTTGGCTGGAGTTTTCAGTGTGCAAAGCTTCACAGGATAAGTTAATGATTCTCCTGACTGCCAAGACATATAAAGAGGACTCAGCTAGCCTTTCATAAATCTTGAAACAATGAAATTCGAAGATTAGTCATCTTTCAGCAGGCAAAGAATGTTAAAGTGTGAAAAAAGGATAAACATGGAACAAATGTCTTCCTATGGGAACTGAGGCACTATTGTCATAAATGTAAGAGTAAGCAGAGTGGAAGACTAACGTCTGTGCAAGAGCAAGGAACTGGAACTTAACACACACCCACACCAATACACTCACAAAGACTGATGCGCATGTATGCTGTATGCACCTACGCTCTCCCTTGCACTAACACACATTATCCAACCCACTACCAGCCACCACAAATCACTGGACCATCTCATATAATCCTACGCCAGCCAGTGCCACAGCATTAAAGATCCAAACAAATTGTCCTTCATCAAGTGCTTGCTGGGGAAGACATAAAGCAAAAGTAGATAGCTGGGCAGGGCCACGGGCTTGGATCTGTAGCAGTGGCAGTCTCTTTGTAGCTTTAGGAAACAGTACAATAAAGTCTTGGTGGCTCTCAGCCTGTCAGCCTACATTAAACTGCTCTTTGCAACTTTTTGTGAAAGAGATTTCAAGGATAGCAGAGGCAGTGAAAGACCACTCGATAAGCCAAATGGGCACATATACTCCTTTTGATGCTGGTTTATCAGAGTGAAATGAAGTAAACTCATGCAGTTGTTTAGAGTCAGAAAAGTACAGTTTCATGAATAACTCCTTTTTAGAGTAGATTAACAATAAAGTGAGTGAGTTGCCTACTTTTAAGTACAATTATAGACTTTCAACCACTCTTGTGCCATGAAATCAAAAGTGAAATTGAAAGACTGAAAAAATTGAAAAAAAAAATTGAATGATTATGGGGATGAAGATCGAGTAGAGATTTGTTTTGGGGAAAATGATAAATCCAAAGGTGATGTAACCTCTGACTATTCAACTAGTACCAGCGCAATGTTGTTGCACTGAAAGTAATTTATGGGAGTTGGTTTTTGATTAAAATTATTAATGAATCAAAGAAATTGCCATGAACCCACATTCATGTTTCTCTAAGTTGTTACAAAGTTTTTAGTGTCCAAAACTGTGATTAATACCCATTGTTTTAAAATGTAAATATTTAAGTGAAATTTACACTTTTTTAAAAACTTGACATATCAACAGCTGCATGGCAATAGGTTCTTCTGGTTTTACTTTACTGATTTAGTTTTTTTTTCCCACCCCTAACCTATAAAGGAATGGTTAATCTCCTTTCTTTATTTGGAAAAAAAATCAAAATGTGTTGTTTTTCACAACCATCACATGTAGCACATGCAAACAATAAAGCAACATATTAAAGAATAAAAGAGACACACAACTGGACAAAACAATAGTTCCATGTATAGACATCTGACCATCCTTTACTTGGAGATCTGAGATATTCATTGGTCTAACAGGAGCTGGAAGTGGGCATGGCCAGATTTCTGATAAGCGTGAGGGCACGGCTGTATCCTGGGAGATCTTAGAGATGCCGAAGGCTCTTGTGAGAAGGAAGCTAGACTTAAGCTGCTGAAGAGACTTATCTTTACAGTTTCCTATACCACCTGCTGACAGATCCCAAGACTGTGTAAATTCCTCTGCCCCTTGAAATGACTCTGACCAGACAATGAGACGACACTTTGTGTACTGATGTTTATTATAACACAGAGAACAGAAGAGATTTTACAAGGTATGTGGGAGACAAAGACAAATACAAGTTACATGTGTTGCAAATTGTGTTTTGAAAATGGACAATCCTTGAAGTAAACTAATGGAGCGTGCTTTTTACCCTCTCTCCGTGTACTCACTCTGTGATTTAGCACAGAATTCCTGCAGGATATTCAGTATATTACATCAGTATATTTATTTGTTGCATTTATTTGAATCTTTACTTTGATAATTCAGTAGCAAAGAGAAGATTTTTCTCTTAAAAAATTCCATCTGAAATAGTCATACAGTTTTTATCCAAATTCATAGTTGACAAGAGGATGATTCAATGTGTGAAGAACTCCAGGGGTGGAAACATGGCCCAATGTTATTGTAGAAATGACGCTGTATAAGTCACTCCTGAGATGGCTTTTGTACTATTGGAAAGAGTTATTTACATCCGAAGAGCTCGGGGCATTTATCATCCGGGGATAGTGGCTCCCCTTCAAAGTTTTCCTTTTTATGACGTGCATTATTTCTCGTGCACACACATAAACAAAGCCAGGGCTGCCGGCACTGAATCAGCGAGTGGCCCCTGGGTCAAGCCAGCTTTCTTGTGCCGCCAGTGCTTACATTAGCATGTGAAAGGCTAAAGCTGTTCCAAATATTCCCTCTAAACATTTGTCCTGCCTGAACCCCACATGGAAAAATTCCAGGGAGAGGGATGGATATAGGATGCAACTACTAATTAGCTTTTGTCATGATAAACCAGTTAACAAGGTGGCAAAATGTATGTTGAGCAAATAAACAGAAAAAAGGAATTCTCACAGACACAAATTGAAAAAAAACAACAACCTTAGTTTTGGTTTTGACTTAGGAAATAAGTGGATATTTGGGATTTAGGAGTTTATATATTTCCATTTTATTTTAGTTTTCAAAATGGGTTTAAAACATGTTCCACACATCTCCTCCTTCATCAGAAAAGTCCAGCCTGTCCATAGTATGGCAGGCAGGCAGGCAGCCAGGAGTCTGTGTTTACACTGGAAGTGCCTGGAAATGAATTTCCCCACACTAGTCTCATTTGTCTTATCAATCTGTAAATGTGCTGCCTCAGTGAATGGAGGAACACATTTAAAAGATTCAGAAAGGCTCCAATCCTCTTTATGCAAAGCAATAAGTACAGAGGAGCAGCTAGAAGTGAAAAAAACAACATCCTGATACTTGGAAACACCCAATTTTTGCTGCTGCACTGCTGCACATTTTTTAAATTAGCAGAGTGCGTCTGCTGGGGGAGGACCTTGGTGGAACGTATAAATATTCAAAAGGTACATGTCGTATTCCCAGTCTGCTCATTCTGTTAACTTTTCCACACCGCAAGCTGAATCATCTGTCATTCACCCTAATTTAATCATCAGCCACTCTCATTCAATTATCCAATATAATATGCAAATGAGGTGAACAATGGCCTGCTCATGCTAATTATGTACATCAGAATAATTAAATTGGATAGAAGTGGTGGAGGGGAACTGGACTATCATAAAATGGGGAGCGGATTCTTTAATTAAGGCTGCAAAAATTTTATTAGAATCTGTAATCTGCCCGTAAATTGTTGAATGGTGGCCATGCACAGGGGTGACATTACTCTTATTGGAAAGCGCTCCCTGAAGACTGGTTCAGGGAAGCACAGCATGATGTGGCTCATATCAAGGGCAAATCCATGCTAAAACATGAATCCTATTTATTATAGCAGTGATCTTGGAATATGAGCATAAACAACTTTCCTCAAGAGACTGCAAACCATCAAACTGTTTTTATACTAAAGAAAAAAAAATTACAGAGAGGAGCTATGACTATTGTTGGCACTATGACAAAATAAAGCAAATAAAATGTCAATGAAACTTAGTGAACAAAACAATCTCTTTTTGTCTCGGTTGTTGCCCCACCTTAATGAATGATCAGAACTCTAAACTAGATTTTCACTCAGCAATAAGCAGAACTAAATGATGTAAACTGTGTATTCTGTGCCAAGGCAGCAGAGCATGCCTGGCAATCAGTTGGACACAGAGAACCACCACCCCTAATCCTCTCCTCTGCTACTGCATGCATGCAGGCACTGCTGCCTTCCTACAACAGCCCAGCCATGTCCAGCAGCACAACACAAACCAGTCTGCCATGGCACATACAATGGTTCACTCCGAGGACCAACAGACAGCAAGCAGCAGGACTCTGGACGAGGTGCTGAAGCCACTGAAATATTTACAGAGGAGTGTTTTGTTGCTTTTGTGCTGAGTGATTGAAGGGGGCTGTTCAGACAGTCTATAGCTGCCGCTGTTGTTGAAAAGGATGTCACTGGAAAAAATACTGCAAAAGACAATATATAAATCACTTTTTGTCTTTTCAAATTAAAAATATTTGTATTGCAAAGATTTATCTGCTTGTCTGTCTCAAAGAAAAGTGCAGGGGTGTTTGAAGTTTGAAGAAGTTAGAATCCTACATAATCCATCACCCTCTGTGCAGACAGACAACAACACCTCCGTAACACCGTGGTGTATCCTGCTTGGACCAGACAGTATTTGTTAAACATGTCAGGGTGACAGAACAGCAGCAGGTCAGGAGCACAGTAGATTAAAGTGGGAGTGAGTTTGAGTGAGGATGTAGAGACATGTAAACTGACACATGACCAAATTCACAGTTGTGATAGCTTGTCCACTATCTCTTCCTTTTCTAAAATATCCACTGTTATTTTGGAAATTTTCTATATTGCATGTTACTTTAAACTTTGTTTTGACTTGTACACAACAATGACATTGTTCATGTGGTTATGTGTGCAAATAGCTAAAAGACTCTCTCTGAACTTTAGCAACATGTATTTTTTCATGGTGGATCATAAATTCTGGCCTCAAACTTTGTTTCGGTGTTTATTGACTATGCTGCATATATTCTAGAATAACCAGCAAATCCAGTATAAGAGGATGTGACATATCAATAAGAAAATAAAGTTTTGTGGGAAAGGGGACTTCAAGGCATAAATCTTAAATCCAACTCGCTCTTTTCTAAGTTTGGAAGAGATTTAAAGCAGACTGCACACAAACACATCTTTAGCATCTAATTTTCGAAGTGAACTAACATCACTTTTTCACCATTGTCACTGGCTGAGTCAATGTTATGCTCCTCCTTTTAACATTTTCAGGTGTGCCTCTGTGTACCTTCATGTCACTGCACTCTGGAATAAACTGTTGAACCTTTAGGACTTTAAATTTAGTTAATTTTGCTGCATATTTTTGTAGAACTACTCCAAAACTCCTCACTGGTCAACACGCCAAATCACAACCATCTGAATAAAAGGCATTGCATTTAGTACTCTTTCATGAGTCATGCCTTTCTTATCTGTCACTGAGCTTATTGTCCAGCCAGCTGTACTAACTTAGAAGAATTTACCCTTCTTATCATGACTGGTTCTGTAGTCAGCAAGTTAAAAAAAAAATGTATATGTTACAGACAGCTACAGTCCGACTTGTGGGTTGTGTTAAACCTGAATCACATTCAACCTTTGCGTCATCTCTTTGAATCACTCTGAGTCTGCGTTGTCTACCAGATTGTTTTTTTAGGAGGAAATAATTCACAAGCAAGACCTGAGTTGCAGCAGAGGCAAGGGAGGATCTCACATTAGAATAATTCAAAGTAATCACACTGAAACTCTTATATATGGATGCCTTCTCAGCTCTTGTTCCTCCTGTTTGTTTGTTTACGCCTTAGTGCCTACCTTACTCAGTTGAACAGTTTGCAGATGATCTTAAAAGCAAACTTCTCCTAAAGCACCCAATGCAAATAACAGAAAAATGCGTACTCTGCCTTCTCCTATTACTCAGGTTGCAAGCTTGAAAACAGCAGGTTTGCTGAGTTTGGCTGACGCAATAAACAACACTATCTCATGGCTCTGTCTTATCCACCCCGAAGATGGATGGGTGGGGGCCAAAGGTCACACTTGTTCATTCTTGCAGAGGAAACGTCTTATCCTAAAGACAGTTTAGAGGTAAAATGAGAATACTTTTTCCTTACTAGCAGTCCAGAATGGACTTGTGGCAAACAATGCTTACTCCCTCACATATATATGTAATGAAGCAACAACAAAGTTAGCAACACAGTGAGGTATGCTTCACAGAAAAGCCCACGAAGATGATGATTTAACAGATATACTGAAGAACTCATAAACTTTTTAAAAAAAATCTTAAGGAGGGTAAGGAGAATAAAATTTCTCCTCACTTTATATATTTATATACAGCCTCAAATCGAGTAAAGTAACACCTCAAGAACATATTACACCATGTTTCTCTATAAATGTAATGTGTTTATTTGTTTGACAGCAGAAGATCTGTTCATTGTTCAAAACATTTTCCTAAGTGTCTCCTTAGTGAGGAAGTTACTTCTGCAAATCATCAGGTGTGTATAGGTGTGTTTTATACCCAGCATAAAAAAATCTTTGTCAGTCTGTCAGCCAAGAAGATGTTAAATGTTGATGTTTAGCTGTCAAAGTCCACATCCTGAAAAGAAATCACTGTGCCAAGATGAAAGGATGGAAAGTAACTAATACTCGATTTCACCTAATTATCTATAATAAACTAATTTTGTAATTAGTGTCCAGGTTCAACCCAATAAATGTCAAACTTGTTCACAGCAAGTACACAGACAAACACAAACATCTCTGATCTCTCAAAGTGCTGCAACTTAAACCCCTTTCAGAATGTATAATGAGTCAGCAAACATTTTCATTGCACATTCGCACCACTTTCCACCCTAAATTAGAGAGAGAACGCACTTCCTCCTATAAATACCATGGGCAGGTATCTCTTACTCAGTGGCATGCTTAGCACAGGATGGAGACCTGTATGCCAATACCTCCTCAGTGTAAGGGACTGATTGTGTGTGGGGTTGCCTGGTCACACTTAATGCTGCACTAAGACATCTGAGTATGGAGCACATCTATTGTACCTCAGCCAACGGTGCTCTGTGGCAGTCCTGTCCTCTGAAAACCAAGGCAGGAAAGAGGAAGGGAGAGGGAAGGCTCATTTCCACCTCCTCTTCCTAAAATCAATGCATCTCTTGGACACCACAGGGTCAGCGCTGTCAAATGGCACTAAAGAGACATCATTAGGCCTCCTAGATGCCACGGGGTACTTCTTGATGGACTCTTCTGAGACAGTATCAAAGATAAGTGAGCCTCTGTGCAAAAGGTAACGTTTTAAGGATAGATGCACAGTAGGGCATGGGGACTAAATCTTGGGTAAATGCACAATGATCTGAAGCCTCTCTGCTGTTATGAGTGAACACAGCTCAACAATTCCCAGACATAAAACTATCTGATGTGACTATAAGTTGTATTAACTGGCTACTGTGCAAACTGCCATTATGGTGTGACTGTGGAATGACCAAGGGGCATGTTTCTTACACATATTCAGTGACACGCACACAGCCGATCAAACAGCTGGCTGTCATTACAGCACGGCAGCTGGGGCTGACATGGTAGCTGGCAGGAGCAGACAGTGAGGGCTGATGCTGACACAGACAGGAATCAGTCATGTAGATGTGAGGTATGTCAAATTACTGGTACAGTTTGTTTTGGAGAGCTGGAATAAATATCAGGCAAAAAGTGACATTAATCATGTTTATTCATAATGTACTGTGGAGTGAGTGAGAGGTGGAGTACACCCTGGATAGGTTGCCAGTACATTGCTTTGCCAAACAACAGACTTCTAGTAGCTTAATATCTCAATGGACTGTGACCAAAATGCAAATCATGTCCAGCAAAGTTTGAGCAAATAAGGGGATGCACTTCTATCTATCCTACGTAAATGGTACCTAAATGAAAGAGCAACAACTTACACCTTTAACTGCTCCAATGGGAAAATGAATAAATAAATATAGCCAATGAGTGAAAGAGGATGACTGAGGAAAGTGACAAAGGAAAATTTGATAGTGGAAGAGGAAGCGGCGAGAGGCCTGTGCCAAAATGACTGCTTCTGAAGCAATGCCAGGAAGCTGTAGTGGAAAGAGACAAGACAGATCCTGGAAAAGTGAATAATCTTGGGGTGGTGGTGGGGCAATCAGACTCACATAAAAATCCACCTTACATTATATTTCCTATGTGTATTTATTTATTTTAACTTTATTTTTTTGTGCACATAAATTGTGCACTCAGCATATTGGAGTAAACTCTAAAGGACCAGAGAGAATGTCAAAACATTCCCTTAAAAAACAAAATCCACCAACAATGGTAAGCTGAAACTCAATACGCTAAGTCTTTAGAAAGAGTCCATCATGACAAAGCATTATTGGGATATCACAAATTTGTCTGGCAGTGACAGTTCCAGAGAACTTTCCCTCTCCGCCCACTGCAGGACAAATCACTGGTAATTGGCCTATTACTCTGTCACCAAGTCTGCTTCTGTAGTCAGGCTCTATGAGCCCTGTGAGGAGCCAGCACAGGGATCTGTCTCACCTTGTCTGAGTGGCTCAGGTATGTCTGCCCCCAAGGGACTGCAGTCCACTTCTCTTAAAGGGATACCCTGCAGAGAGAGCTGTCCATCACCAGACCTCCCAGTGTGTCCAAATGCATCAATTCAGCTCTGCAGGCTGCGCAGCGTTCGATCATTGCTGCTAAGAGCCCTTTTTGAGTTTTCTCCTTCTTCAAGACAATTCCACTCATTCACATCTTTGTTAGAGCTGTCAGTCACTTCAGACTTTACATACAGCAGTAATTACAATTTCAAACTACTCACAGTCTCCCTGCTCAGTGTGTCAAATGTCACGGTGGGACTTAAGCTTGTTGTTATGGTATTCTCTACCTAAAAGGGTACGCTAAAGCATCTATTGTCAGTTTGTCAGGCTTTGGGCATCAAAATTACAGACTTCATTGAGATCTTTCAGGAGGCTGGTTATGTTAAAATCCACACCTTCATGAAGGTATGTCACTCATTTTCTGTGACGTGTCATGCAGTTAATTTTAAATTTACAAACATATGAGGTGTCCTTTGAATATAAAGACAATGGTAATTTGTGCGTCATTTGTATATATTTACAAAGAATATTGCTTGATTGTTGTTGGTTTGGCTCGGTGGGTACGCAGGTGACCATATACCACTTGGCTGTCCAACCTGTGGTTCTCGGTCTTGTCTTTCCCCTTCTCTCTATCTTCACTGTTCTGCTGTCCAAAAATTTATTTAAAAGAATATTGTTTGACTGCAACTTTCTAGCATATTTTTGATTTAATTAAAACAAAACACCCTAAAGATGCCCTAAACATTAACGTTTTATGTGTGTGTGTTTAAACATTATAAAATGACATTTTATACCAATCAGGCATAACATTATTACCACCAGCCTAATATTGTGTTGGTCCCTCTTTTGCTGCCAAAACAGCTCTGACCTGTCGAGGCATAACCTTCACCCTGAAGGTGTGTTGTGGTATCTGCACCAAGATGATGGCAACAGAGCCATGGATTGGTCTTGTTTGTCAAGCACATCCCACAGATGCTCAATTGGATGGAGATCTGGGGAGTTTGGAGGCCAAGTCAACACCCTAAACTCACTGTTGTGCTACTCAAACCATTCCTGAACCATTTTTCCTTTGTAACAGGGTGCATTAACATGCTGAAAAAGGCCACAGCTATCAGGGAATACCATTTCCATGAATAGGTATTCATAGTCTGCAACAATGCAACAATAGGTAGCTGGTACATACAAAAGTAATATCCACGTGGATGGCAGGACCCAAAGTTCCCCAGCAGAACATCGCCCAAAACATCACACTGCCTCTGCCGGCTTACCTTCTTCCAATATTGCATTCTGGTGCCCAGGTAAGTGATACACATGTACCCAGCCATCCATGTGATGTAAAAGAAAACATGATTCATCAAACCAGGCCACATTCTTCCACTGCTCTGTGGTCCAGTTCTTACACGAGCAATTTACTGTCTGACCAGTACTTCACACTTTCTCTGAATTCAGCCTTGTAGAGTTGCTGCATTTTGATTATTGTGCATTAGAGCAGAAGTTAACAACTCTTTTCTTCAGCCTCTCAAATAATGGATGCCTGGCTTTTGCTCATTCCATTAACTCAAGCATAATTTGATCTCTGTATAAATTTTAATGAACAAAAATTTCCCTGCAAGCAGACAGTTAATTGTAGCATTTTAAGACCCACAGTGTCTTTGTATTACCTAATTGTATGTCAGTGATTGGCCATGATCATTTACACCACAAGGCACCACCAGAAGTCTGTGCCCATGCCAGCACCCAGTGAAAAATGGGCTCAATTAAAAGCTCTTCATAAATATTAAACACTATCTATCAGCAAGTTATTCATATAAATGATGTATCCACTTGTAAGCACAGACGATCAACATCTAAATGTCCTCTGTAAATACAGCTCAGTCATGGAATCCTTACTCTGTTCTAATTCCAGAGCCAGCCAGTTTTAAACAGGCGCTGTGCCAAGGCAGCACTTCGCCATGCTAGCTAACAGAGAGGTGGTAGTACTAATGTTTGGCTCATGTTCATACGGTAAGTGATCAGTTTCATCAAAGCAGGGAAACACTGCACAGGGCTGATTCATCTGTCACCATAGTGAAGGAGGCCTGCTGAAAGACAGAGAATGCTTGGAAAGAAAAACAAGACTGGTGAATTTATTCATAATTACAATAAAGTGTGTGATATTTCACAACTAAAACTGATAATAATGGAGGCTAACATACATCAGGCTACCTGCAGATACATTAATAAATATTTAGTAGGGTGATTCCCCAGTTTCTCTACAAGACAGTTAAAGTGTAAATGTCAAATTACTAAATATGAAAAAAAAAATCTACTAAACAGTGTTAGATGATACTCTGAAAAAAGGAAATAAACACCAGAGAATAAAAGAATGGCATAATTTAAAGATCAAATTTAATTAACAGTTGAAGTAAATTTAAATTCCTCACATTTTAATTAACTTACATTTCAGACTGTTTTGTACGTTCTCACAGATGATAAGACTCAGAGAGAATCCCACAGTGTTGTAGCATGAATAATAGCACATGTCTCTATATTATTAATAAGCTCAGGGCTGAAGTTGGTTAGTAGAAGTCACAGTGACAGATGCTTTCTGGTTGGGTGCCAAAAGAAAAGCAAGTGAGAAGTCTCGGAAGTATTTCCAGCAGGGTGTAAAGGAGCCCTGCAGGTCATGTTAGCCCTGTTCAGAAAACCACGGCGAAACACTGAGGCGGACTAGGCAAGCTTTACAAAGATAACCTTCCAATCCCAGAATTAACACTTTAGAAGGACATTATAGCGTGCACTCAAAGTATGCTGGTTAGACAGAGAGAATGCAAAGCTCAAGTGGAAGGACAGACACATGGAGGAATAAAGGAAAAGAGAACCAGACAGTACAAGTCACTGTGGAAAACAGACAATTGAGAAAGAATGTGTAAAAGTTGTCTTTTAAACCTGATACAGTATATTAATGATTAAAATTATTTTGTATATTAAATGCCCAAATCTCTGTTGCCATCTCTATACAATATCTAATTTGTATTTTACAATTTCATGGTATTTGAATACACTTATTAGAATCAACTTGCTGTAAGATCCTCGAGTCAGTGAACACAGATAATAAGTACAACAGTCAATGCCGTTTGATTTGAGTGTTTTCTCATGAGCCACATGTGTTTTATGCTTGTAAATGATTCTGACAAGTCTACATTGTTTAGTCTGCCTGGTTCAGTTTACATGAAAATGTGACAAATTCAACATCACTGCTGTCTTTTGATTAAAAGATAGGCTTTTAAAATAACACATTATTGCACTGGGAAAGAAATTAAATTACCAGAGAAAATAGAGAATTTCTTCTTCCAGGGAGGGAGCTATGTATGTATGTATGTATGTATGTATGTATGTATGTATGTATGTGGAAGCTACTAATGTGTGGCTCAAATTTTTTCATTTAAAAAGGTATAGACAAACTTATGATATTATTTTTACAACTTTGAGCCATTTAGATTTTTTTCTTTTTTTTTTTTTACAAAGCAACTGATTAAAACCAAGAAATCTACACAAACAGCAGTGCCTCCATCTTGTATTCATACTGCTGCCAGATTCATTTGTGTCTCTGTATGCAGTGCTAATTCCACAGACCCTGTATTCAATTATTCATGCCAAGTACATAACTTTTCAATTAACTAATTGCCAGGCTCTGGAGAGTTCTGCAATACATGGTGCCCCCGGCAGGTCATCAGCCATGGAGGCAAATTCTTCACCTGCATTCTTAATACACATTGACTTTAAGAGAAAATAATTTCATAAATATTTAAGAGAACAAAATGAGCTTTTAAAAGTATACACCCACAGAATGAAGTAAAATGTTCATCAGTCAGAGAGTTTTGCAGACACATCCACCAACGGCCTGCACGCCACCTTGATAAAAAAACAAAACAAAACAAAACAAAATCCATGGAATATTAAAAAAAATTCAATATGCTCTGTATATATGAATTCAATCCTATTCTCATTACAGCGGCCTTCAACGGTCTCAAATAAGCACCAGAAGAATGAATTGGAGCTGTGATTGGTGAGGAAGTAGTAGACAGCTGTGAGGAACCTGTTTTACTCACTTCCCAAATTCTGCCATGTTCCTTACAATCTAATCTCTCTGACCTGATGACCTGTCCACTGAGATAAGAAGTGGGAACAAAAGGGGGTTCCCATGACCAGTAAACCTGTGGTTCTGCAGTAACAGCTAATGCATACTCGTGCATTCTGTAGTTTCTCATCTGCAATGACTTGCAACATTAGCACTTTAAGTAAAACTTTTTTTTTAAAATCTCCATGTTTATGAAAAATTACTAATATACCAAACAAGCCATATATAGTATAACTGATGCACCCAACCCCCACCATAAAAACAGGAGGTGGTATATAATGCCTAAATCAGAGCTCCAAAAGGGAGTCCATCCCCATAGGCTTCCGTGTTAAAATGTAAATTTCACAGCAATAAAAAGCATATTACCAGCATGGTACAGAATATGGTTTTGACCTCCATGGATAGTTTACCACTTCATAACAATTCTTCATGGGCTGAATTCTTTAATTTGGGGATGTGGCCTTATTCACTGACAGGCTGCTGGAGCCAATCGTGCCTCTTAGGCTTCATCCACTATTTTGACCGCTTCATTGTGTTTGTGTGTTATTTGTGTTTTTTGGAGCATTTTTAATGGATTATCTGGTTAATATTATGACTTACTGTGTGGTACAGGCCATCCCAAATATTTGCGCTTCAGTCTTTGTGAGTGAAATTCTAGTGTTTCATTATTTTGGTACTTTGCACTAATTAGCTGATATGTGTGTCTGTGCATCACCCTTACAGTCTATGAATACAGCTTGCTAACCAAGCTAGTTAAAGTTAGGTGAAAAATTAGCACTTTCATTCATAGCACCTTTCATTCATACAAGGTAACTTCTGGCTCTGAAAATGGCTAAAACCAACATAACGACATCACAGTTGCAAAATCTAGCTTTTAGAAATCTTAAGTCAAGATGAGTTTTCAGTTATGACTGTGTTTTTACAATATATAAAGGCTGTTAGTTATGAAAACTATTAGAGGAACCAGAAACTCTTCATCTGTTTTTCTGCAACCATTTAAGGCTTCTACATGAGTGAAACCTCACAGAAAACAAAAAACTGTGTGCAACATTTCAACCAGAAATGGAACTCAAGGGGAGAGGCTCAGATTTGTGATATTTTAAAGAAAGCTCCTGTTTATTTCATGTCATAAACATCTCAGTGTCCACAGTAACTTTCACCATCTGGTCCTCATTCTCAACCCAATCCTCACTGGAATAACAGCAGACATTATAAACCGCAAAACATATCAGCCTAAAGAAGCTATGCACGGAGCTGTGGACATTCCAGATTGAGCAGATTTGAATTTGGTTACAGTATGACTGTTTCCTCCTTCAGGCAGGTAAACAATGTAATAGGAAACTGTCACAACTGATTTGAGGGGCACACAGCCAATAGAGGGGGACGATATGACATGTCTCCTCAGATCACAGCTTACTGATGGGAATCTGTTTAGTTGGAGAGTGTGTAAAGAGTAGCAGAGCATGAGAGGAGAGGGAGAAGTGGAGAATGCAGCCAGGGGGGGGAAAGAAATGATGACGGCAGAAGGGGAGAACAGGACCAAGATGACGAGACGAGAAAGAGCACGAGGAGGAACCAGAAGGAAAAAAAAGGGGAGGTGACAGGGTGAGTGCTGGATGGTGATAATACTGGCTCCTTTCAGACCTTGCACAAGGGTAAGGTGAGACTCCTTCCAAACTGTGCGTTCTGGGCAGTGGCCCAAGCTCGGGGATGCCTGATTGATTTGCCCAGTAAAAGGCCCACTTGTGCAGCTGTGCCATAGCTGATTTCTCCCAACCAGCCTAATGCAGTTCCCACTGCGGAGAAACCACATTAACCAACATGTAGAAAAGGCTGCTGAGAGCAAATGAAGGTGACAGCATTTTCCTTGATGGCCAGTGTATGCATTAAGATTTAGAAACAGTTTTTACTATATAAATTTCAGCACAGACATCATAAATAAGAAATGTTTGGCTTGTTTCTTTGTATGGAATATGGTGGATATATTTTATCATTGAATATGTCATGTCACCTAATGAGACAAATGACCAAATGTAGAAAGATTTGTTGACTATTGTTGTATCTGCAACTTTTTAATGGACCAGTAACAGGTATAGTTTAAAACATAGTGGAAAACAGTTGAGTATAGGAAGATGCTACAGGAAGTTTCTTGTTGGTTTCTGACAGGTTGGCAAAGTATTAACTAGATGTTCACAGTAAATCATAACTTCAACCCAAATTTATATTCATTCTTCCTGGTTCTTGCTGTTGTTCCCTCCTTTGACAAAAAAAACAAAAAACAAAACACATAAAAACATAAACATAATAAATGTCTAGCGTCAGTTCTATACAAGCTATTAAGAATGTTTTCTTTTGACTGGATGATTATCCGTAAGTTTTTACAGTGAGATCTGTGTGCAGAGATGTTCTGTTCCCCGTTCCTCTGTGAATCAAGCCTTTCCCGATTAGACATTCAGAGTGGATGGGATAAGGCGGGCCCCAGGTGGCCCCCTCTGTTAAATGGCAGATTAAAGAGTGCACAACTAATTTCTTTAGCCTAATCTTATTAAAGGAAAAACAGCTGTCAACTGTCACCATGTGAATACAAATGGTCTGCAACTAGCTCAGAAGTGCATTTGCACCATGTTGGTGGCATGCAAGCACACATGCACATACAAACACTATTTCATGCATATTCATTGTCTGCTTATTTGAATATCACACATATTATTTATTCAAAACCAAGGGTATCCCAAAAGCTGAAACACAATGTTGCAATCTTTATCTTTGTCTTACATCATATTTCCCTCTCATAATTGTAGTTCTTAGGTGACATTAAATTAAGGGCTGCATTAAAACTGACTCTTAGTAAAGCAGTAACTAATTGTGACTCTTCAGTATATTTAAAATATGATTTTACTACATTGTGACTAATTAAAACAATATTTTAATTAGAAAGAATTAAACTTTTTACAAGATCAGTACCATTTCATGGTCATCACTTACTCACATTCACTCTAGTTGGAATTTTGGCCCTGTGCCCTCTGACGTGATCTGACACCAGGTGCTCAGTACCCCAGGGAGTTTTGAAGACCCTCCCAGTTTAAAGCCTCATCACCTCTGAATCCCCACCCATATAATCCTACCACCCCGATACACATACACACTGACAGAACCCTTCTTTAGCTCTAAATTTCCTTCAACATTATGCATAGGACCATGATTATATTCTTTTCATCATTTGAAAAATGGCTGGTTTGAGTAGCAGTGGCTTATGACACCCAAATACCGCAGCCCACACACTTCAGTGCCGCACCATCACGGCCTTTTGATTGCTCCACCTCTCTGTAATTGCTGGTGATTAACCCTGGCATGAGAGGAGGCCAGAAAGAGTCCCTCTCCCTTCTCTGCTGACAGTTCTTGTCAGTGGGGTTGAGGGGCAATTTGGCTGCTGACATGCCTTCCCCAGTCTCTTGTTACTGGGGAACTATGTTGTGCTTGACCCAGCACTGCCAGACTATCTACTGAATTCCTCCCTCCCGCTCTTTCTTTTCTCTCCATTTCTCCTTTTTGCCTCAGTTTGTCTATTTTGTGCTATTGCTTCTCTTATCCTTGCCCTAACCTTATTCTTTTCTTCCACTTTTGCCTCAGCACTCCTTCAGTCTCTCTCTCGCTCTTTCTTTCTTTTTATATATTAGTCTGTTTTTCTGCTAGAGTTCACATCGGACAACCCGACTCCGTGGCTTTAGTGCCTGGGCTGCCTGTGTCTGCCTGCTTGCAGGACTGCAAGGGGGCAACAAACAATGGGCATATTGTTAATCTGTCCGTAAGAAAGCCTTATCTTGTTGTAGACATGGTATTAAATTTCGGAGTGGCCCCATGCGGCCAGGCTGGGGGAGGGATGCGTGGGGGAGAGAGAGATGTGAATAATAAGCTGTGTAATCTCTTCACCTACTCCAAACAGCTTAACCCTGTCAGTGGTTGCTGGTCCAGTTGCACCCTGCACCCTGGTTAATATTTACAGTATGCAACCCAAGCAGTTTCTGCCCGTGTATATGACAATGTTGGTTACACTTTACTCAGTGAGGGTAGATGTCATCCAACAATTAAAGTTTTTTTTTTCTTTTTGTCAGGCAGATAGTAAAACTCCAGTGTGTTTGCTGGTATGTTAAAAGTCATCTGATAGGGATCATTTTAATCCTTTAGGTAAACCTCAAAATATATTTTTAGCATTACAAACCATAAAAGTAGACTAGATTAATATATGGCCAAGCAGACAAATAAACATCTACATTTTCATATTGCAGTGTAATGGTCTTAGCATTGTGGGAAATTGTCTACTTAGCTGATCTTTCTTAACGTTGTGTAAAGTCCAATCTGAATTGCAGAACAGATGGTTTATCTGGGTGAGGGGAAAGAGGATTAGGGTAGCTACAAATTGAAATTTTTAGTTTAGAGACAATATCCTTACTTCCTTGAAAAATCTTTACTTATCATTAGATCACTCACTCCATGTCTTAAAACATATGTAGACCTTTAGTTTGACATGCTTACGATAAATTAAAGCAATAAATTTTGAGTTAAAGTAAAAAGATGAAAGATCCCACCTGTGGTGAGGGATCATTTGAAGATGAGCTTACTCAGGGGTGTGTGCCCAAAGTTCGGATCCCAGAATTCAAAGTGTACCCCCTGTGATTACAAGAAATAAGAAGGTGGATCAGGAGATCAGAAGCGTGTGGACACATGCTACACACAGTGCCATCCTTTCTTCGTAGAAGACCAGAGCACACTGTTAAGTGAGAGCAAAACTATAACTATGATACTTCAACAAGCAAAACAGATGCTGTAAAGCAAAAATTTTTCAAGTTGCGGAAGAGCGGATTACACTACTGCAGTGTGACAGAATGATTATGTCACAGCAAATGCTATGTAGTGTCTTTCATATTACAAATGCAAAATCAAATGAACTAAAAGAAATAAGTAACAACACAGTTAAGTCAGGACATAATAAGTCTAACTTTTCACCAACTGCACTTTTCAGTAAATCAAATCACAATGGTAATAGCAACATCATAAAATAAATCTTGTAACTGTTTTTTTAAATTAATATTTCATATGCTGTTTACTTTTTTATGATTTGACACAGACTTATGCCCCTTCTACAGTCTTTTAGTAAGATGAGCATCACTGCTGCATAACCTGTTATCATGTGAATGCACATAAATAATATGCCACTTCAGGCACATTTCACATATAATTTTTGTCTGGTTTAGGCTAAGCTCTAACAATAAATTGTTAGATTAGGGTTAAAAACACAAAAGCACTTTGGTCAGGTTTGTAGTTAGTTCTAACTTGTGAGACGCCATGTAGCAGCAAAACAGCAAAAAGCTGAGCAATAACAAACAAAATGACTTGCTGTTATCTATATGCCATTGCAAGAGGCTGTGACTTTCCTATGCAGCAAATTGTAGAATGGAATTTGCATACTTAACTTGTAAATAATACCAGACTAACCAGTTAGTTGGACTGGTTTGACTGTAACGTCAAAACTTTCTTCACTATGTTATAAACTGAATTCATTGATCTGTTATGAACAGAAAAAAGAGTTTTATTTTTTTACAAACATGCAGAAATGAGAATCTTCTCTTATATTTTTATCTGATGCAACAGAACTCGACACTCTGTGTATGATAATAAAAACATGATAAAGTGTAATTTGCAATTACTGTCTCAGGTGTGAAGTGGCACTTAGTGTTGCTGGAGCTCTTTCTATCAGTGTCTCCCTGGAGACTGTATGATTCGTGGTCTTTTCTGCTGACAGGAGGTTGGTGGCGAGCCCAGATAGTGGGAATAGAAACACACACTGGTGCCAACTCAACTGCTCTCCAGCAGCACCTACTGGAGCATGCATAAACCTACAGACTACAAAGACACAGGCAGTCCATGTCACCTATTACATTGTGTTTTCATCTTGCTATTTAGACCAATAGACTGCTTTAAGGTAATCCACTAATGTGTACCAATAGCAAAATTATATATATATATATATATATATATATATATATATATATATATATATATATATATATAAATGTGCTTTAATGAAAAGTGCAGAGACCTGATGTGCAATCCTTGGGCATTATTATTTAAATTAAGAGTGAATGTTATTCTAATCATCAAGAAAAGAGTGGGCGAACACTGTGTGTGTGTGTCTGTGTCAGAGAGAGAGAGAGAGAGTGAAACCTTGGTGAGAGACAATGAAATAGGGAGAGACTGCAGTTGCAGGTTGGAAGGATAAGGATTATTGTAAAGAGTGGATACTTCAGCTGTGTAAACTGTGCTTCATCATGTCTTGCCATTCACATGAATAATCACCACTGGACACACAATAAGGCTTTGATACACAACAGAACATAGCAGAACTGAGAATTAACCCAATTTAACATAACTGAAAATTAAATTCTAAATTGAAAATTTAAAAAAAAAAACATACACAAAATTACAATATGCTTCATGTACCACTTGAGGTACATGATGAAAAAAGGTTGAGGGACTGCCCGCATTAATGCTATTGTTTCACAGTTTTCCCAAAGCTGTCTCTCTGCACATTCAGTGTATAAATATGGCAACTACTTATTATCTC
Organism: Pterophyllum scalare; assembly: GCA_024447675.2. Classification (NCBI taxonomy): domain Eukaryota; kingdom Metazoa; phylum Chordata; class Actinopteri; order Cichliformes; family Cichlidae; genus Pterophyllum; species Pterophyllum scalare. The sequence continues at coordinate 44,855 of JAMQGT020014504.1, forward strand.
ACTCCCAGATGATTTACAGCAATACTGCTGGGTCAGTTCAAGGAAACCTGTGGGGGAGCAACATTACCAAAATAAAAATCAATCATTGTCCATTTGAGGCTTATGAAGAATCAGAAAGAGAATATTTGTGTGTGTGTGTGTGTCGTGTGTGTGTGTGTGTGTCTGTCTGTCTGTCTGTCTATGTCTGCACATGCAGGTGTGAGTGTGTGTCTGTGTGTATTTGTGTGTGTGTAAGAAAGAAAGACAGACAGAAAAGTAAGTGAGAGGATGGATGGGCGCATCCACAGAAATGGCAAATGCTACTAATGTGTTGTGTGTGAGCTTGTCTTTATTTATTAGGGACATTTAGGGTCAATGTCTTGGAGACTGTCCATGCACATTACATGCATATTCTGGCTGCAAGTTCAGGAGCTGGTTATTTATGTGGATGAGAGCAGCTGCTTCTCCCTTTGAGAACTGCAGTCATCACTCTTTGCAGGGAGAGAGAGGTGTGTCCTGTTTGCAGAGTTACTCATAAAACTGAAGGCTCTCCTACAGATGCATGATAGGTACCGATACAAAGTGCAAGTAACCGCCTCTCATTGTCTTTATAGCTGGAGAGCAAGCCTAATGCAACGACAACAACAACAAAACATGATGTGCAATAAAAATACAAAATATACAAAAACACTGTATAAGCATATGAATCATCAATATAAGTCAATCACATAACATTCTAAACTATAGTAAACACCTTGAACCAGCTCACTGAACAAAGTTCAAGAATCCTAGAGAAATAAACAACGCAAGAATTATGCTATTTTTCTTTTTCAGCCTCTATTTAGGACATATTGTGAGGATGTTGACTTTTTTCTGACTTTTACGTGTATTTTTGGTTGTTTAGCAATGATATGTACCTATGAGGCACATAACTGGACCCATTTAGCAAAGTTTAGGCTTTGAAATGAAAAAGTCAGATTATTTTAAAGCAAATGTTGCTAGTTACAAATGACATTTAAGCTGGGAGACTAGAAATATTAGGTTTTGCATTATGAGTGAAAAGAAAACTCAGTATGCAGTTTAATAAACTGTCAGTTATGTTGTCATCCTGGCATTGATGAAAAAAATTCTCCAGTTTGCATCTTTAGAGAATAAATGGATTAACAAACCCCAGAGGTTCTCTGAAAGGCAATTGTTGTGATCTAGGTATCCTTTTTGCCTCTGTAGTCTTTTTAGTTAATGACTTGACTTACTTAAGTGGTGCTGATCAATATGCACCGGAGGCAAACTTGCTGAAGTTACTGTCTGGGCTGGTATCAGCACACTTCACACCAGCATGAAGTAAAGACACGGGATTGGCAGTTGAAAATGTGTTGATCCATATGTATCATTCACACTACATATGAGTCTGACCTTGGTGATGGGGAACAAGTAATCAAGACAGCACTCTTAGGTGGTGTATTTAGCAAAAAATGGAGTTTGAATTGAGAGAGAGGACATGAGCGAGACAGGGAGGCGGACTGAAACATAAACAAAATCTGAAGGAAGCAAAAACATAAGTTTAAAAAAAAACATTAACTGACGATAATTAAAATGAATGAGCAAAATGGAAAGAGAATAAATGACTGAGGATAGTTATGCGCATGCAAATAGAAAGAAAGAAAGAACAATTTTAAAACAATATGTGTAAGAATGATGTGGCTTTTGTGTCCTTCCTGTGGTCCATTACTGTAAAGCCAGGCCCCAAACGAGACAGATCCCAGTGGACCACCATGGCTGTTGTGGGTTTTTACAGCTTCCTGGTTTGTCTCAATATGAATGTGTGCGTGAGAGTTTGTGTGCTCCAGGTATTACTCATGTTGCGAGGACCTAAAGTGACATTATGGGGACATGTTGTCTATATGGGAACAAAAAAACAAGTTCCCATAATGCAAAATCAGTAAAGTTTAGAGATTTTAGTCAGGGTTAGGTAAATAAATTTAAGTGCATATGTGTTATTACATGTGAGTATGTATGTGTGTGTGTGTGTTTTTTTGTGTGTGTGTGTGTGTGTGTGGGCATCCCTGCAGTTGAATGTACACTTATTTGCTGGTCAAAATGCATAAAAGTAGTTTATTAGGTTCATTGAAAATGACTTGTATTCAGTGATAAATACCACAGATACAGGTTTGCATGTTATTGTTTACCCTATAGCATTAGCTCCAAGTCTATATGAGGAATAGGTAGTAACTAATGATGGGATCCCTGACTCGTATCACGGTCCTCACTGGCTCACACTTCTCAACACCAGCGACAACACAAGAGGACTAATCTCTCACACCACATAAGCACACAAACACTTTCACACATGGGAAGGAAAGGTTCTGGGGGAGCCCCCTTTAGGCGAGAACCTTGCCCACTTGCTTATCTCATACACACTCTTCACCCAAGAAGATTTACAGGAGCTTGTCTCCAAGAGCCAAATAAACCACAATAAAAGCAACTAAGTTTTGTAACATGAGATGGACAATATCTTTGGCTAATGTTTGCACGATGTTGAGCACATTTTAAGTTGTATTCTTCAGTTTTGGGGAGTCTACATTTTCTGTTTTGATTTTTAAAAATGAATTAGTAAATGCTTAGAGAGCTCAAAAGTCCCAGGATTCAATAGAACAAACTTTCAAGCCATTAAGAAGTTTTTCAGTTACATAAACAGAATCTCTTTACTGTTCTACCTATTGCATTAAGATTCATATATCCCCTTTAAACAGCAACCACACCCTTATCAAAGTGTTTTCTTGTTTTGGATCTCAAACCAATACTTTCTCCCTAATGCGCACAAAAACCTTACTTCATATTCCACAATCGTGTAGATTATGATATTGATCGCCCTTCTCTGTAAAAGCATTATAAATATAAAGAGCATTTCTCCATTAACGGAGAGTAGGAAGCTGGCTAATGCTAATGAGCCTCAGAGTGGCCATTCCAGTCCATTAAGGGCTCTTAGCGCTGGGAAATGATTGTGTTTTTGTAGGGAGAAAAACTAACACAGTCACACGGACTCACAACTTGCACACAGGGAGGTTAATGATAAATGGTACTAATGGACTTTCTGTACATTTGAGGGGAGAAAAAATAGGAGATTGGAAAATGAGAAAATGTATTTGTTGCTGTAAACTTGAAAGACTCAATTCATTTGAGGATCTAATTTGATTTCTAATGCATGACATGGAAGTGAAGGAGTTTTATGAAGCTCGGGAAAGTTATGCTGCTGATGTTACGTCATGGATTTTAAAAAGTTGTTATTAGATTAACTTTATATGGCAAGGATGCTGCAGGAGTTACTGATGTAATAATAATGCAAACTGATGTACTGAGATACGAGGGTAAGAAAACCTTGAATTCAGAGCACAGATTGATGCATACAGTCATGTTAAAGAGAAAGTTTCCAAAGGACTCTGTGTGAGCTAATGAATCATGGGGACTACAAGCACACCCTATGATTTAATAGCTCCTAGAACCGCCTTTAGCCGCAATAACTTGAATAATTGTTTCCTTTATGACTTTATCACTCTCACACATTGTTGTGGTGGAATTTTGGCCCACTTGTCTTTACAATGTAGCTTCAGTTCATTGAGGTTTGTAGGCATTCATTTATGTACAGCTCTCTTAAGGTCCCACCACAGCATCAGGTGGGAGGTCTGGATTTTGACTGGGCCTTGATTCTTTTATATTTCAGCCATTCTGTTGTACATTTACTGCTGTGGTTGGGATCATTGTCCTGTTGCATGACCCACTTTCAGCCAAGCTTTGGCTGTTGGAAAGATGGCCTCACATTTGACTCTAGAATACTTTGGTATACAGAGGAGTTCATGGTTGACTTACTGACAGCAAGGTGCTGACATCCTGTGTCTTCAAGACAAGCCCAAATCATCACTCCTGCACCACCATGGTTGAAAGTTGGCTGTGTTTGCTTTTCACTTTGTTTTTTTGGTTGTTTGGTTTTCACCAAAATGGCGCTGTACATTATGGGCAAACATCTCCACGTTAGTCTTGTCTGTCCAAAGGATATTGTTCTAGAAATCCTGCAGTTTAGTCAGATGCAACTTTGCAAACCTATGGTAAGCTCGAGCTGCTATTTTCATTTACGAGAGAAGAGGCTTCCTCCTGGCAACCCGTTTAAGGAAGCCATACTTGTTCAGTGTTTTTCTAATTGCGCTGACATGAACTTTAAAATTTAACATGCTAACTGAGGCCTTTAGAGTCTCAGATGTAGCTCTTGTAATTTATCTGAACATTGTGCAGTCTGACCTTGGGGGTAAATTTGCTTTGAGATCCACTCCTGGGGAGATAGTGGTATTGTGTTAACACACACTTTTATAGAAGTGGTCACACTTGCTGATGATCTGTTAATCAAATGCATTTATTTAGCAACACCTGGCTGGTATTTACACTCGTAATTCTATGGAAGCAGTAAGAGTGTATTTTGTTCTTAACAGGACTGCATGCCAAGTCCATTAGTCTATTATCCATTAGCTGAAGGTTATTGGTTTTGTTTGCTGTTCTTTTGTTATTTGATTAAAAAAAGTGTAAATCATGTCTTAATGCGTGTAGTGAAAAGAACATATTAAATACACACTATGTGGCTTTTGGGGAGTTTAAACAAACATGGGCAATGAAGACCCTCATTGTGAGAAGGTCTGGTAAAGGTCAGAACATTAAACAAAGGGCAAAGAATGTATGCTTGTACTTTATTCTGAAACCCAGAAGAGGAATGCACATGGGACTGCGTTAAGGACTGGTGGTGAAGGTGCAGCTGGGGTCAGAGCAAACTGTCTATTGAAACAACAGGAGACTGAGGGAGTGAGAAAAGGAGAGGAATACAATGAGAAAATGAGGACCAGGGGGGAGAAAGGGGAAGAAAGACCATCCAGGGGTGAGTAAGCATGTGAGAAAAAAGAGTTGGAGGTAGCGTGTAGCTGTGTGTGAGAGAAATAAATGGTGGATACAGGGAGGGAGGGGCAGTGACTACCTGTCTGGAGAATCAGTGTTCCCTTCCGACCTGTAACGCTACTCCATCTGCATTGTTCAGTGACGGACAGAACAAGACACAGTCAAGAACAGCTAGCCAAGCTGGGGTATCAAATTATTCTCAGGGAAGAAAGATTTACCCTGAACACCCCCCAGCCCCAGCCAGCCCACCCTCATCTACCCACATTCTCCTTCCTTCCTTCTTCCCCCTCTCCCCTTTTCTGTCTCTCTCTCTCCCCCCTCTCTCAATCTCTCCTTTTTTTTTGATCCCCAGCCATTCCTGCTTAATCTCAAAAGCCAACGCATGCGCTTAACCTCCACCTATACACACAAATGTGCATGGACAAATGCAACAGAAACACATTACATACCAACACACAATTACACACATGCTGAAACATGCTCACGCACTACAATGTATGTGTGAATGCACACTCGCAGACACACAAAGGGGTTAGGCTAGAGAATGAAAAGTTGAGAAGAAGCAGGTCTGTGTGTGAGCAGCAACAGGGAGGTCTCCTCTAATCCTGGGAGTCCAGAAGGAGAAGGAGGAGAAGGAGGAGGAGGAGAACAAGCGAGCAAACTGTCAGAAAAAAGGCGTTAGTCAGCCTTGTGGACCTTAATAAATAGGAGGGAATGAGGAAAAATACAGTTAAAAAAAAAAAGAAGAAAAAAATACATATATGGTTTTGAGACACATAAATGATTATATTTATCTGCAGTGAGCTTTCCCATTTGATTACTAGTACCTTATTACTTGGAGTTGCCTCATTGTTAATGTGAGTGTTACATGTTCCTTGTTGTATGTAGCAATGAGTGAACTGTTTATATTTCTAAATTTCCAATATTTTCCATCAGAAAGCATTCAGCTCAGAAGTTTCTTTTGTCATTTTCTAATTGTACTGTGATAAACTTTAACATCCAGTGAGGCCTTTAGAGTCTGAGATGTAGCTCTTGGTTTCTTTGTAGTTTATCAGTGAATGACATGGTTTGAGCTTAGGGTGAATTTGCTGGGATATTTACTCCTGGGAAGATTGTTGCATTGTGTTACAACAAACTGTGCAGCTAACCCTAGAAGTTGGTTGATCAGACTGCGATGAAACTCATAATCTGCTAATGTAATCATGCAGATGACGCTTTCTTCAGATTTGAAGCCTATAGCACAGTGTTAACCTGACAGGTATTATTAAATTTGTCAAGTTGTGAATTTTGAAGCCATATCTCTGTTTAGGTTATAATCTTTTCTTTTCTTTTTTAATTTTTTTGTGCAGTAATGCATCACTTGCCATATGTCCATACTGCATATTTCATTATTTTTCAAAAATAATCTTTGCAAATTATACCAAAAAAAATCCCATTCATTTTTCATTATAACAAAGAACTATCTATTGTGGCAGGATTTAATTATCCAGGCTTGCTATAGCCTTTTTAGAAAACCTAAGTAAGCTCTGGAATGAACAGTGTAACTACAAAAAGTACTAGAAGAAATCTGCAATGTGTGAGTCCCCCCACACACACACTTCAAAGGGCTATGACATAATTGCTATTTGCAGAAAACAGAAAAAAAATATACATTCACACCAAATAGTGGGGCCTTACAGTAAATGAGTCAGCGCATGAGTTTATTTCCAGAACATTTCATTGTGGCCAGTAGGCATGCCTGTTTGAAGTATTTATACTGAGTACACGTGTAACTGTTTCCCACACATTTCACCCTGAAGGCTCTCTGTTATGATTTACAAATGCTTTAGAAGACATGAAGAGAAGTTCAGTAGCTCAGGCTGGTTTCAGGAAGTAGATTATTAAAATCTACTTAATTTATAAAAGGAATTGATAAATTTGTAACATAAATTCATGGCTTAAAAAAACAAATTGATAAGGTACATAAGCAGATGTTTTGATATAAATCAAGGTATGGAACACATTTAATCTATCCAAATGAGTACATGATAAATCTAATCATTCTTTTTTGAATACAAATCAGATAAATGCTAAGTATACATGACACAACAAATAAAACCACAGTGCACATATCCCATCTGAGTCCAAAAGCTCACATATGTCCATGAGTTTCTGTGCCAGAGTTCATTTCGCAACACCTGGATTTTGGCAAGGTTGGCGATGATGAACAAGCTTTGTCTTAAACGGATCTGAAATTTCAAGGATGTACAATACAATTTTAACTTGCCCTGCCAACTTCAAGCAGACACTATGACAGTCTCACAGTGTGGGTGCTTTGTTTCCAACATATTGCAAGTCTCAACACATTACAGATGAAAACATGGCATACGTTCCCCTCAATTGCATCTGTGCAGCTTCCTGTCTATGACTTCAGTAAGCCAGAGGTTTCATCATTCTGCAGTCACCAGAAGAATGACATGTTGGCATGCAGCAAAATGCTAAGGTTTCAGCTGGCTGGATTCCACTTATTCCACCGACTACCGACTGAACTGTGATTTCCTGACGAGACATGTCTCTTTGTGCATGAGAACAATCAAGAAAGTGTTTACTTAACAAAACCCTGTGGACGTGGGTTTCTGTGGATAAGTACCTCAATAACAGGCTCATCCCAGCACAGTTAAGGGCAGACAAAGGACAGGAGAAACCATTCAGAATGCTTCTCTCATACTGATCAATCAATACTCATCACTAAGTTTCCTGTAAAAGCAACCACCACCAGTACACCGTAGCAAATGAAGCTAGCCTGCTCTTCACAGTAACCTCAGTTTAGGTACCAGTGTCAGATCAAACAGCTTTATTATTAGCATTATTAATGCAATAAACCTTGCTAATAAAGAAGACTGTTAACAAAATTAAGTTTTACATGCAAAGACTGCCAGAGCAAAGGCTTTGTGGTAGAAATATATTCACAGTTAAGGTGCTACTGCACTGCATCAGAAATTCTTTGGAAATCCCCTTGCTACAGACCCTTCTGTTGTTAGAATTCCTGAGGTTTGATCATTTCTGTGACTTTCCTTAGAAGCATGCATGTTAGCCTTTTTTCATCTAGAAAAAGGCATCCCTTAACATGGTGGAGAAAGGAAAGTGCTATTTTCCTCAGCAGCCCCTCTTTAGACTTTCAAACAGACCAGCAGACTTGAACCCAGAACCATTGTGTTATAAGGTGATGTGATTTTTTACCACTGCACTACAATGTTTTAGTTTTAGTTACTAATGTCATGTACAGGTAACAATGGCACATCACTACCGCCAATGACATTCTTAGACTCAGCCCCCTCAATATTGCACACAAATAACACTTAAATAAAATTTAAGTAAGCTGTATTAAAAAAAAAAAACGTTAAAAAGACTATATACAGATAGAATAAATACAAGTAAAGTGAAATACAGGGTACTAAAAATTGCTGTAGCAGCTGCCCTAGCATGTGGTGAGAAATCAATGGTATAAACAGGTTTTTATGTTTAAAAAACCGTTGTTCAGTTATATTACATTGTGTGGCTGTCCAATCAAATTTAGACTTAAACAGACATCGCTTTAAAGGCCATGACTAGCTGAAAGCAATGTCCATAAACATCTGGTGTTTTCTGGTAATGATCTTCTAAAAATGCTGTTATCCCCTTTATATGATGTCCTGGGTTGTGCAATGACCTTTTCACTCAGTCTATGATACATACAGTATTGTCAGTGATAATTGAAACTTTTACTCATTTCGTAATCTAAAACTAACTTTAACCATGAAGCATGCCTTTCAGTTTGCAGTGATTTGAAATGTCAGATAAATAAAAAATTGTAATGAGAGTAGAAAAGAAATCTTCTGAATAATCAAACAGAATGAATGGTTTAAGTAGTTTATGTGCATTCAGAAAGAGCATGTAATCAGAGGACACATAACCATAGGGCTGGCAAGAAAAACAATATCTCTTTCAATGACAGACAAAGCACAGAGACAGAGACAAAATGTTTGCTTCAGTGACCAGTGATTAGATTAGAGGCTTAATTCTTGAGCAGCAGACCAAAGATAAACAAGAGAGGTGGACAGGGTGGGATGGGAAGAACACTGTTCCAAAGTTAAGTGACACAAGTCAGTTAGTTGTACCCTGATGATTAGCCCTTTGTGTCCAGTCATTTTTGGCTGTAATCAAAATCTAAAAGTTAGAGAACTGATGCCTCAGAAAAGGGTGGAACAGGGTCAGCTGATGTGCCAGACAAGATCTTTGTACTGCCTCTTCCTCACCCCTACTAATTAGTTGGAGAGCAGAGGAGGGTGGGGATAGAGAAGTACAGGGGATGGGATGAAATGGGAGAACTAAGAAGAAAGGCTGAAGAAGGAAGTGGAAAAGATGACTGTTCTTTAAGATCTCAGGCAACACATGGAGAACAGCTAGGAATGAAGTCAATCAGACAGCAGTGGGAGTGGTGAAAGGGGCCAGGCCCGCTACTGTTACAGTACAAGAGACAGCAGCACACACTATTATGGAAGTTGACACACCATCGCACACATTTAAACATATCTAAACAAATCCTTAGTCAAGCTACAATGAATGTCCTTAGGTATTCCATTCAGCGGTGCCAAAGTCCCGCTGTTTGATTCACAATAACATCAATTATAAATGTACTTGCAGCCATTCTGACTACATCAAAATGTTTACAATAGCTAAATGCTGTGAAAAGCTTACGGGTTCATGAAGAATAAATTCAATATAAGAAGTGGTGTCACAAATTTTAAAGTTGCTGTTATTACTGTAAATAGCAGCATATAGAAATGTCACTTTTATTATCCATTCTTTTTTAAACCTTATCGTGACTATAATCAATACTGCCATAACAGTAGTGAGTATGAAAACTGTCTGACATGTGAAACAGGTTGCTTACACCAACGCACCTAAGGAAGTTATCCCTGAACATGCAGCAGCCACTGGCTTAATGTTCTTGGCTGACTTTCACTGCTCTCATGGCATATTGTTTTTATCAGGTCATCTGTTTTCAGTGAGAAAGTTCCTAAATGTCGGCACAGAGACATTGTTTGGAACCAAATGTTGAACATAGAGGTGCATTTAGTGGCTAAAGTGGGAGATATTTAAGTGCCGAGTTGGAGGAGACTAAAACGAGAGCAAAAAAAAAAAAAAAGAAGACAGGATACTACTTTTGGTTGACTTGAATAAATGATGATAATGTTGGTTAGTGTTTGTGTTTACGTGTTTCTACTGAAGAATTTAGGAAGTCTCTCCTATATAGTATACACAAAAATTACTAACTGATAATGTCATGTGACTTGGTGTTTTAGAGGTAGACTCACTTGCATTGTCCAATACCTACCATACCATACCAATCTCCAATAAGTTTCAAGTAAATAATAAATTAAAATATGAAAAACATTTTCTTACCTCTTGAAGATATAATATTCTTTTGCCATCTGGAGAGCCTCACCTAGACTTTTGTTTTGTTGATGTGAGGCCATTTTTCTTATCATATGGTGCTATAATAGTTAGGGAGGTAAGGAGCCAGGAAAATCTGGGCAGTGTGCGGAAAATCAACAAACTTGACGAGAACAGATGAGAGACTTGGCTGACACTCGACACCCAAAATGATTAGCATTGGGTCTATATTCCCTTGCTCTAATGATTATAGGTTCAGGCAGCAATAGCCTCACTGCATAATGCACAGGGATGTTTTTTTAAAACCTTTTTTTACTTTGTGCTACTTATGACATACTGAGAGTCAGAACTGTACTTACCTGAATGGGTTCTTGCATCAATTTGACAAGCGAAGCCTACAATGATCTGTTTCGTAATACTATTTATAAAATATGGACAAGGCTTAACACAATAAATTAACACCTTTCCTTTTGTTTTTCAGTGAAGCCATGATACAGTGGAGTACAAAGCAAATGACCATAATCTATCAAACCACTGTTTACACCATAATAAAGTACAAGCCATGACATGACCATGAAGTGTCAAGACAAGCATCTCTTTGTTGCAAAAGGGAGGTACGAGAAAGCTCAGAAATCATCAAATTAGCCTCTAAATAGCCTCCCAGTGGACAAAGCTGCCAGCTGCTGTGCCCAGCAGCCCCCCAGCAGCTTCTGGTGTCCTGTAAACACTGTCCATCTTGGCTACCTTTTATTTGAAAGGTGTGACAAACAATGGCAACCCTGCATTGTAAACATGTGAGCTCATGACTGGTTTGAATTGCAGAACTGCTGAATTTGTCCTGCAAATTTGAGCAGAGTAGAACCAAAATGCACTTTGACACAAAATAAACCATTACTGGCCACAGAGGGAGCTGCACTTGGAGGTCATGGGTTTTGCCAAACAAGTATATGGGTAGTAGCAGAGAAGGGTCAGACTGTAGGGATGATGTCTGCATTTTCTACTCCCTACTCCCATTGCTTTTAAGCAGAACTGGAGTACAAGATCAGATAATCCAGAAAAAAAACAAACTTGATGTAAAGGTGGCTCCAGGATATGAGAGATGGTGGTTAAGTAAAAAAAAAAAAGAAAGAATGAGATCTCTGCACAGCAGTGGTCTATGTTTCCTGCATCAACGATGGTGGATTCTTTCCTTTCTTCCCTTTCCTGTACACCACTTCACTATGCTGAGAAAAATGACAACTCTGACACCAGATTAGCATCAGCACACACATGTGGACATCCTCTTTTTGTTCTGTTAGGATTAGAACCAAAAATGCTGTTCACTGGATCCCCAGATTACCAGAGACATGAGGCAGTAGTTGATCGGACGTAAATAAATAAAGCTTCAGTCACACAAGTGACTAAGGCCAACATATTTTAACACCAGGTCAAAGAATCTTTGATGAAGATATCTTGACTGAGCTTTGTGTTAGAGTAGAAGAAATGTCAACTTAGTTAACTGACTTTATCAGCAGCAATCTCAAACAATATTCCTACTCGTATTTTAATCATAAAATCTACGGCCATTATATAGAAAGATCTAGGACTAAAAGTAAGGGAGGAGAAATAAACATACTGTAAATTACTGCAATAGGCTTCTAAAGACAGTGAGCCTTCAGAAAAAAAAAGAACTGTATTGTTGGTGTCTGTAACAGTGACAGCAGCCAGTTTATTGACTCGAGTTGATATGTGATCTGAATGTTCTGCAGGGGGACACCGTGACCTTTGACTTTGTAGCCCTCCGGCATTGCCCTTGTGCCCAATGGCAGATGTGACTGCAGCAGACTTTTGTGCAGTGTGACAGCTTGTTAGTCCTCTACCCCTTACTACACACACACACACACACACACACACACACACACACACACACACACACACACACACAGATTTTTAAGCACAGATACTCCACCACCAGTGCCTGTGCTCTTTTTGCAGGTCCTTTTCTTCACTGCACCCACACAATCCATGCCCCTCCCCCAGGAGACTCACAAGAAGGTCCAGCTCCTTTGCTCTTAATAATGAGTGTCACTATCTACCACTGATCACCTCATAAAGGATCAGTCCTTGGCTCTCACATTGGATAAAAGGTTTTGAATAACAATGGTTATGTCTCTAGTCATAAACAGTAATATACCTTTTCTTGCCTTTCTGACTGAGTGCAAAGGGGTGGGAACAGGAATAATAAGATTTTATGTCATGTTATTGTTTGCTGCCCTGGCTGGTCTGCTGTTCTCTAATTTCATCAGATCTCTTTTCACATGAATGCACATGACATCTTAAATACACATTTCTCATTACAATAAGTTTCTTATATTTTTAAGTTATATCAGCTGATAAAAATTGTGTGACAGTATATAAAAATATAAAAATATTCAGCATTGTTGGTGTGGTCACCACTTGAAAAAGATTTCTGTTTCACTGAACTTTAAGGCATTGAAAGTAAAAATAAAAATACAGTTTGAACAATACTACCGTCATTTTTCTTAAAATTATTAATTTTAAATAACATCTTCTATCATTCTAGATAACAAGCTTTTGTATAACCAGCTATACAATATTGCACTGGTCTCCGTGTGCATATCTTGTGCTACTCTACTGTGGTTAAGTGGAAAGAAAACAGTCAGTGCTTGCCAGAGAGAGGTGTCACTTGTTCTCAGTATTAGCAGTAGAGTAGATAAGAAAACAGATGGGACAGGGGAGGTCAGAGGGCCATGCTACGGCTGACAGGTTTGTTTATTTGGCCTGTCTCTGATATCCTGCTTTCCCCCTCCACGCCCTGCGCTGACTCTGCCTACAGTCTGACCTGGAAGTGACCACGCAGAGATGGATCAAGGCCACTTTTCACCAAGAAAGTCAACACTAACTGCCCCACTCACCACTCAAGCCAACTCAAAACACATGGGGCAAGTGTGGGCTTATTACCCCTTCTCTGACAAGAATAACAGTTGACTAATTTGTAGTTGTATAGCTGAGCCGAGTTTAAAAACTGTAGGTCGGGATTTCAGCCAAAATAAATATAGCTGACGCTAACGGCAAATACACACATCAAGTTAAAATGATAGAAACTGGCTGAAAAAGGTCTCTTGACATTTTACAATGTACTGTTACTATTACATACATACATATTACTTAAGAACCTTCTACAAAGACTAAATGGCTAAATTCCAATATCCCCTCTTTCTACCAGTCTGTGTGAGGTCTGGGGTCCTTATTCCAGAGGTAGGACAGAGCTGATAACCCTGCCTGGGCACCAAGATAAGACCATTTACCAAGATCCCACTAACACCAAGCCTAAGAGGCTCTGTAGGCAAAAGGAAGATAAACTGGATTGAAATTCCAGAAGACTTCTAGAGTTGAAATGACTCATTTCCATTAATGACAAATGGCAATAAACAGATGGTTGAAGTTAGAAAAATTTATATAATTTCTGGGGAGACTCCTGAGCCTTATCTTAATATCCCCTAATTTCCAGAAAAGGTTTTTTATAGGTATGGTCTCATCATAGTCACAGTCAGAGCCATAGAATTCTCTTTCAGAGAACTGCTATGAAATTCCCTTCATTACGTTTATTCTCCAATTCTATGTAGTCCTGCTTGTATATTTTAGGAAATATCATCAGTCGTCACAGAGAGATGCAAGAACGATGAGCACTCAACTGTTGGAATTCCACTTTGACGCAAGCTGAAAATCCCTGAATTGTGTAATTTCAGCATGTGTAAGGCTTAAAACAAAGACTGTTTTTGATGGTAGGAGCCTTTCAAAAGTGGGCTATACACAGTAAAAGAAAACACCCACATTCCTTAAGCAAAGCATGTTCCACGTGTTGTATAAACACAGGCAAATAATTTGTATTATGGAGAATTTGATTTAAAATTGTACAAGCAAAGAACCAGCGATTTACCAACTGAGCCAGCAAGTCAGACTTCAGCTCCACTGAAAAGCTGGGATAACTTTTCTAGCATAAAAATAAACAGCTAAATGAAGTGTTTAAGAGGAACATACTATGCCATGTCCATTTTATTCCAAAGAAGGAAAAAAAATGCTGAAAGCTTGTCTTTTCATCTGGTATAACCTTGTAAATCCATGTTTGAATGGTCCTGAGATAAGTGAATGGCACAGAAACAGTTTTATAGAAGCGGCACAACACAAGGAGTTAACTAACACTTCTTCAAATGACCCTCAGTGGATAGGATATAATCCCTCCAGTTCTAAACAGATGAGGGGAAATCAAAAACAATGTAGAGCTAAAAACAACCAAAACATCTGCAGGACAGCCACACAGAGGCAGAGGGAACAGCAAGCACACAATTTAGCCAAACAGATGGGTTTCCTCCACCACCACTTTCACTCACATAGCGTGCTCTCTCTCTCTCTCTCTCTCTCTCTCTCACACACTCTCACACACACACACACACACACTAGAGCAGTAATGAGAAGCGGAGCCTTGGAGGGTCATGATGCTGACCAACCCACCACCCAGGAAGTGGTAGGTGTGTACTTCACAAAACACCAGTTGGTTTACATTTATCAGTCAAGTTGTTCAGTTTTCAAAATTATGTTCAGCATATTGTACAATGTAAGGTGAACAATCCCCAGATTTTATCTGCAGTTACATATGAGAAATAAACACACATGACCACAGAAACTTCCCTCATAACTCTATCTCTTAACAGTGGAAATAAACTCATCTGTACATAACTGTCCTAAGATCATCATACTCACTGCGACAGGAAGAACACTGTTTTATTGGATTGTTGTTTTAATAGTCTCCACTGGTTAACAAATAGTGTGTGTGGATGTAGTAGAGATGTGTGCAAAATATGTGTGGGGTGGGGGGTCTTGTTTGAATGCACAAATATCAGAATTTCTATTTCTCTCTCACTCCTTGGTACATGCTCACTGTGAAACAAACCTGCTCACAGCGAGCACTGACTCCTGTTTAGACTGGTCCGGCGCCAGTCGTCCCCTCACTTCCCCTCAACAGCAACAGGTGAAAGCCTTCAGCTGACTATCATCACACTCACCGCTGACAACACCATGGCACATCACAGTCAATTCATCATTCTTGTCGTACACCAAACTTGTACTTCCAGTGGTGTTAGAGAATTAAGAAGGAATAGTCTGCAGGAACAGTTTCTCCCACTGACTTTCCCCACTTTGAAAGATTTTTTTTAAAACCTGCAAAACAGTGGATATCGGGAAGGACACTGAGAAAAAACAAATGAACACAAGAAAGTATAAACAAGTTTTATTTTACTGAGAAATATGTGTGGTTGTATTCATGAGATGAAAACACAGTTTAATTTGGTTTAAGAAAAGAAATTAGCATATTGATCCATGTGAAGTTGCCCAAGAAAGCACTCCAGGTTTATAACATTTCAAGAATATATGCCAACATTAAAAGAATATATGCCAGTATATTACAATATGCCAGGCTGTTTGAAGCTTGGATCACACAGTGGTCATATGAACAAAATGAAAGGTGACGTACAGTATGTCAAAAAAAATAAGCAGCTGCAGCTAGTTCAAACACAAGGTTCAAATGCAGCAGGCTTAAAAATAGTGTCTGCATTGATAGATGAAGTTCATTAGAGACCTGTGTGCGTAGCTTGGAGAATTGTTTTGGGTAAGCTATTAATAGTCATCTGATTTCATATGCATGAAGGGTTTAGATTTTCCAAATCTATGGTGTTGAAATAATGTGTGCAAAATCATGGGCCCATGTAATCCTGTGTGCATTTGTGTTTTATACTCTGTAGAATAAAATCAGGTCTGGAACATTGTGTTCATTCAGCATGTTTGAGTATGATCTCTATCTCATAGCCTGAAAAATATAATCTATTTTAAATCAGTAATATAAAATATGTGCATGTATCTAACATAAACTGCACCAGGACAAACAATTTCAAATTCACTATTTTCTGGCACTGGATCAGCTGTCTTCAATTTCCTCATGTTACTTTTGGAGGAGGGAGAGATTTATTAATAAGGACATTAAAAATACATCATGTAGCCTGACTGTCATAAAATCAGATCATTGTTGATGCGATAATGGAAAATCAAACTCAAGAGTTGGATAATTTAGGAGTTAGTGAGCAGCATTCTGTGCTTTATCTGAATACTTTTCAGCTTTTGATTAACTCTTTCCTCCTTGGACACCTACAAAGAGTAACCCTTATTTCTCTTTTCTGAACTGAGTGGTTTCTGTCCATCACTTCAGGCCTGCTTCCAGAACAAAATGATTGGGTGTGCATCAGAAGTTGGTAAGAGTGATTTCTGCCTATATACCTTTGGAAAAACCTGGAATCTACTCTAATGTTAGGCAAACCACATATTTATTGATATTCTGAGGTATCAAAACCTGTCATTAAGAGTACTGGGGAGGTCATCAAATGTTGTCTTTATGGGGAAGAGAGTTAAACCTGCATTCATTGGGTAAAGTTTTTTCCTAATTTCTTAAAACCAGAGTTTTTTTGTCCAACAACTGAATCGCTGAAATAATAATAATAAAAAAAAGCAGTGGTTTGCAATACTAGAGTTATCTAATCCACCTAGTCAATACAGCCTGAAAACGTGAACCAAAGCTTTAGGCCTTGATCACCCAGTGTGAACTATATATTGCCCCTTTATAAAGGTGAATATTACACGATTCCTTCATGACAGCTTTACAGTCCTCAAGGTGAAAATGAGGACCAATTGTGAAGTAATATATTATAGCTAGTCTGGACTCAGTTAAATGGCTGATGGTTATAAATATTAGCAATCAGCTGGGGCAAAGAGGGGGAATATGCAACTTCAAAGCTGAACTAATAATCAATTAATCAAACTGTCCCTGCATTCACCCCTTTGTGGGACTGATGCAGATGATCCTTGTCATAAAAAGAGATCAGTGAGGAATTTGGGTTTTAAGGCTGCTTATCCAGCACGTCAGTAGACATCTGTTTCCAACACATTGTCAATGCGTGCATTTACTGTGTTACATTTTTCATAATGTGTAGTGGCCCAGTCATGCTAGATGGACCTATTTAAGTTACATTTGTAATGTGGAAATTAATATTTTCACTTCATAATATGTGTTGGGATTCAAATCAGTCTCCATGTGAAATATAACACAGCCATGACAGTGATTCAAGGTGACAAAACCAGGCCATTTATTACCATAGATGATTAAATAAACATTGTGCATGTAATTTAATTTGTTTTACTGATAGTAAATTATTGCAGACATAAATGCAGATTGAAGAATGGATATTTTTAGTTTATCCCCAACAAAACTGAGCCTTAGAATTAAAAATAAATTTAAAAAATAATAATAAAAGATTTTAAAAAATGTAATGTAATGTGTGAGATACAGCAGGTGCTACAGAAAAAGTGCAAATAACAGGACTGTGGACACAGTCACAGGTTACCTTTTCTGACATTTGAAAAGGTAATCTGTCTCCCCAAATCCCTGCTGTGCACACTCTCTAGTTGTGCTGTGCACACACACGGACATGCACACACTCACTCAAAGTCCTGTGTCCATAACTTCAGAGGACCATTGCATTGATTTACAATCATTTTCAGGAGACTTGTTCTAACCATAACCACATCTAATACTGTACCTGCCAAATGCTAACGTTTACCCTAACACTAAAATATGTATTCATGTCAAATTTTAATGCCAGGATTTTTTTTCTTTTATCTTGAAAAGAAAGTCACATCTTTATAATGTGAGTGTGCAAAAATATATAGAAACATGTGCATACTGTGCACTATATCCAAGCAAGGCACATGCACAAACATGAAAATGGTCTCTCTCTGTCTCTGTCTCTGTCTGTCTCTCTCTCTCTCTCTCCCTCTCTCTCTCTCTCTCTTTCTCTCTCTCTCTCTCTCACACACACACACTGAATTGCCCACTGTGACCCACCTCCCTCGTTCCTTCCGCTCCCCATTTACAGCCTCTAAAAGCCTTTTCCATTTAACAGTGGGCCTGGGGCTGTGAGTGACAGGGAACAGAATGGACCTTATGTTGTCACTTTCGCAGCGCTGTGGCCTGGAGGGAGGCCTGGCACAGCAGTCTGCTCCTGGTGGCAGAGTGGATGGTGGGTGAGAAAGACTGTGGGGGAGAGGAGGAGGAGCGGAGTCGTACTCAGACCTGCAAGGGCACAAACAAAAACTTTGCTAGTTTCAAATTTATGTAGAAAGTCTTGCCTGAAGGGAGGCATGGTATGGCTTTCTTTATTTTTTTTCCCCGTAGTACGAAGGTGAATAAAGATTTGCTGCATTTGATTGACATTTGACCAGAATTACTTGACTGTAATGGGAAGCCACTGGTAACACCTGTAGAGAATTATTGTCCAAACAATATTTGATTGATTCTTAGGTTCAGGGCAACCTCAGTCAGGTAACATGCTGTAGAGTAGAAACTTTGTTTTTTTTCTCTAGTGGAGAAAATAACAGAGAGTCTGACTAGAACATAATCTCACTTTCCAGCTCAGACCCTGGCCTGAAGTTGTTTGAATACCCAGCCCAATGTAATTGAATGAGGAGAGATCACTAGCAAAATGTTGATTATTTATTGATATACAAAATTCAATTAAGCTATTCAGTGGTTAGAATCCGATGGCCCATCGACGTAGAATGGAATCCCAGCAATGATAGCAATTAGGGCAGGACCCCCCGGAGTCTAGACGCTGGTGGTGGTGAAGATGAAGATGGAGTCTTTGATGGTGCACTGAGTGATTTGGGTGAGGTGGAGATGGGGAGGAGATGGGTTGCATGAATGAGTCTGCAAGAAAGAATGACAGGCAAGCATTGCGATTTAAAGTATGCAAAGTGGAGACTGATTGTCTTGAAAAATGTGGGCAGAACTAGACTAGAGCAAAGATGTCAGCTTTGAGTTTGATAGTATGGAAAAACAGAAGTGATGTGAAGAATAAACTAGCAGCCAAATAACCAGGAAAGCAGACAGAGGAGTGAATACAGATGTTCCTTATTGAACTTACGCATAAGCGTCATAATAATTTCGAATTTGCAATACAGAGAGGCACACTTTTAGCCATGCAAGCTAGTGGCTAAGTTTAAATTGGTCCTTTGTTCATATAACCAGAGTTTAAAAATTCTTCCTAACTAGACAATCACCGTGAAGTAGGCCTGTCATTTTTCTGAATTTCACTTTTTGACCTTTTGCCATTATTTGAGACTCACCACACATTGAGATAAGAAATGTAGAAAAAGAGACGCACAACGCTACAGTACAATATGCTTCATGATGACTACCTTCTTGAAATCCCCAAGCTGAATTACATTGTTGGGGGTTAAAAAAAAAAAAAAAGTTTTCTTAAAAAATAAGTTCCTGCATGGAAAGTGTCAGGATCAATGAAAAATAGTTGTAGGAAACATCTCAAAAAGATGCTGGTCTATTGTTTGGCACCCATGTGTGACTGCCTTGATCTATTAAAATGATATAAATCAGTTATTTGGGGTTTGGTTACCATCTTCTTCTATGGGTCCAAGATTGGCTCAACAGTCAGGTATGCAGCAAGATACGAGACATGTGACATTGACATATGACTAGGTGTTGACAGTGAATGGCAGGTAGACTACCTGTTTCACAGTTCACTTGGAGATTCATTAAGCATTTTCGACAGGATTCTTTGGAAAGAGTCTCTTTAGAGTAACCTGATCTCTGGCCTGAGGGATACTGTAATGTTTTTACATGAATTGTCCCAAACTGTGGGTGAAGGCTCCGTTACAGGCCAAAGGAGCAAGGGAATAGTGAAGCGGAGAGGAAAAGGAAAGAGGCTGATAGGTTTGTGTAGGGCAAGCTTTACATCCCTCTTTCTTTATCTCTCTTCCTCTTTAATGACAAATGGCTCATCCTGCAATTCACTTTCTATTCAAACAGGTTCTCAACTTTTTTGTCTCCCTTCATCCCCATGTTGTGACAGGCATCTAAATTGATTAAGCTGCGCCCCAGGATCTGACACTACAGCGTGTTGCCTTCTATTTGTTGATTACTATTGATTTTCTTTGATACTTCATTTAAAAATCAATAGTCAGAGCAGAAGAAAAATAGGCACAGTTTACACATACTTTAACATACTATTGTGCAGCAGACAAGGCACAGGTTTGGCAGTAGCTGTGATGGCAGCAGCCAATTACGAGGAAAGCTCTTAACAGGTGAAAGAGAGAGGGCCCAGATCGATTCTAAGCTTTCTTTTCCAATCACAGAAAGTGGCCATAAATTAAAGCGCATCTGTTTTGTTCTGAAGACAGGCATGAAGCATGGCGCAACTTTTTATTTATTTATTTTTTATTTCTTGATATCCTTGGGTCTTTCTACAACCCCCACTGAAATAGTGGCTCTATCCTCCATCATTACATGACAGACAGAAAGGACAAGTGTCAAATAACAGGCAAACAGTGTGTGTACAGCTTGATATATCAGTGAAATTTGACCTGTCTCTCCACATTTGAATTCACAATGGCAGTGCAAAGTAATTTACAGTAAGTTATGCCATTCCACTCTTCAGATCAGACACTCTAGCTGTATTACTTCAGAGTCAGTACGTATGAGGCTTCTGTGTGCTTTCCATAAAACACTTGTCTGTAACTTTTCACTACATTTCATATATTCAACAGTTATTGTTTTTATTAGTGGTAAAAGAGATAGTTTTGGTTGACATGGCATGAGACATTTCAGTCTGAGGGCAGTAAAGATGAAAGGGACTGAGGGATGGGATGCAACAAAACTGAAATGCACTCACTTGTTGGATGCAGTTAAACCTTATTTAACTTCTGACTTCTTCAGTAATACAGATACTCACGCACACACACACGCACGCACACACGCACGCACACACAAAAGGCTTTGAACAGGAGCTGTAAAGTTGGCCTAAATAATTCAGTTTTCCCTCTGAAATAAAGTAGGGGAGCTAGATGATATCTAATGTGAATCTGAAGAGAAAAATCTCCGGTGTCTTTTGTACCTATACAATATAGTCAAAAATATTGGCCACCTACACAATACACCACAGGAGCTGCTCGGCCATGGAAACACATGCCATAAAGCTCCCAGCGCACTTTTTGTACTGATGTTCATGCCAGAGGAGGTTTGGAGCAATGAAGTTACTGAGTCAGCAGAGCGTGATCTATTCTTTCACAAATGTTTGTAAAGGCTGACTTTACATACATACACCTTTGGCAAAGGGACTGAAGACACCTGAAGTGTGGTCCAGTACTTTTCTATTTAAGAGCCTGTGTCCACATATAATTTATCAGGTCCATCCAATCACAGATTACTAGGCGAAATTAAAAATGCATTGCAAACAGGGGCTCAGGTCTCAGGAGGATAGCGTACTGTGGACAAAAGAAGAAATCCTGGACCAAAGGATGCTTGCAAGTTATAGTTTATTTTAGAAACCATTAAAGAAACAGACTCAGTAAAATTTGTGGACTCAGCGTATTGACTATGTATGTTGCTGGAATTTATGCTCTTGAGGTCATTGAGAGTAAACAACACAGTTCCAAAAACTCTCCACAGAGCCAAGGAGAACTGCAAAATTGTCTGTTGAGTCATTACTTTGAGGTACATCTCTCAGATTACACACAGTCGTGTTGCAAACACAATTGTGTTGCAGAATGTGTTGCAGAAGCTTTTATATTAATTAGACAAATTATTTTATATTTGTATCTTTTTATAGCATCTTGATAACTAATTAAAACAATCAATTGGAATCAGTTGACTAATAAGCAGGTTCACAGCTTATCACTGCTGGTGATATAAGGTTTGTTCTTCTTCACATTTGTAACTCCCACTTTATCTCTCGCTTTTTTCCCCTCACTGTCTATGGCATTCGATGTCTGACACTTCTCCTCAAATCCCTTTCTCTCACCTATTTTTCTCTCTCTACCCTTGTGTCACCCCTTCCCCAAACTCAAGCAAGCAGAACAGAGCAGGCAGGTCTTCTCTAGCAGACCAGAACACTCTGTTCTCAGAGTTCTCACCTTTCACCCTGGGTGAACGTGAGGCGGCATCACTCAGGCCCCCAAGCCCCGCGGAGACCAGAACACAACACCTACCTGACTAACTGGGCTGTATGGAGAGTCAGCAGTACGGTGAAAGACACAAGCACGCAGGGAGAAATCAGGTAGAACAAACAAGTGAACGACATCTTAGAAGAGTATAGGTGACAGAAACATCAAAAGCTGGCTTCAATGCAAAGGTGTCATGTTAAAGTTCAAGTTCTAGTGCAATGTCCAGATCTTTAGTTTGGTATTTGTGTGCACATATGATAGTATGTAGCTGGCCTGCTTTCCTGCTGTACAACAATAGAGGATTTTTATAAAGTCAGTTTATGGCACATTAGAACTGTGAATCAGCAAATGCCTGCTTTGCCATATAAAGAGATTGATTATTTTTGAGTGTTTGGCTCAAAGGGATGCTGGATTCATATTAAACCAACATGAGATTTTAGCTTGATAAACTGACTTCTGAGACTCTGGCAAACTATACTAGTGCTTCATACAACAGACACAGTATACATCTTTGCTGTAACAATTCTATAGAATCTGTGCGCATGATGGCCTGTGTACTGGTGTGACTGTGCAAGTGTATGCCAGCAGTAGCGACCTTGTCCCTGCCCCCTCCAGCAGGAGTGCCAGATGCTCAGTAATCTGTGTGAAAGGCGATCCACCACTTAATGGGATTGTTTCTGTTGCACCTTAAAGAAGAGGCGGACAGCAGACCAGAGCTGAGCAGTCATCCTCCACAACTGCTGTCCTGGGACCTCAGGTGGACACAGTGGGTGAAGAAACACCACAAGAGTGTTGGGGGGGGCAGGGGGGGCTTCACACATCTCTCTCCAGAGTGCATTGTCTTAAAACAGATGGCTGACATATTGACAAGGAGGAGAGAGATGATATGGTTCAAAGTGTGAAAACCCTCGAGCATATGGAAGCCTGATTATCTCAGTTAAATATGTTTTGAGGCTATGTCAAACAGGTGTCTTCTTAGGTTCAAAACGAAAAAAAAAGTTTGCCTAAGAAAGGTAATCAATAGGTAAACTGCTAATAGATGGCAGCAAGCCTGATCTAATTAACACTTCATGAACTCTTCATATGTTATTTATCATGATTGGACTAGCAGTTAGGCAAAACAGGTAACTGTCACCAAGGGTACAGCTTTTAATTTATTTTATTTCTGTAATTTGATTAGGTGATTTGTTAGCAATTAGTTATTTGTGGCCCAATGAGCCTCAACAGTGAATTTTATAGCAGGCACAGTTTGAGTTTTTGAATATAGATTTGAGTTCATGTTGTACTCAGGTTGGATTTTGTTTTTTCAAATTTCAGAAAAGGGAGCTTCTGATCTTACTGGCAATATACAGCACCAGTCAAAAGTTTGGACACACTGTATGCCGCTGTTGAATATCATCAGCTTTGCTTTTCTCAATTTTCTTCTCTTTGTTATTAGTGGTTTCTTTAGCTTCTTTTTTCCTCTTTTCTTCCCCCCACCCCCTAACCAGTTATGGCAGATAGATGGCCCTCTTTGAGCCCGTTTCTTTTTCCTATTAAAAGGACGTTCTTCTTCCTCACCATCGCCAAGAGATTTTGATAGGGATCATCTAATTGTTTGGGTTCTCTCTCTACTAGAGAGAGCACCTTGAGATGACTGTTGTGAACTGGCACTAAATACTGCAAATAAAAACAAAATGAAATGAATCCCCAAATTGTACAAGTTTCCTTTTGCGTCAGTGCCTTGACCCACCAGCTACAGCAGTAATGCATGCCTAAGTCTTAATGGTCCTGCACAAAATGTGCAATATGTTTGTCAATCAGGAGAAAGGAGTTTGTGTCCCCTTTGTGAGTTTTTGAACTTTGTTTCTTTCTTTTTCACTCACTCTTTTTCACTCACTTTTAACTTTCCCTTTTACTGTACTGTGTGGCTATTTTTGGTTAATTTTAGGAACTCAGAAATTATTAGGTATATGAAAAAAATTAATGATTTGGGAGAAAAAAAGACCCTTAGTGCATTAACTCTGCTTGTTAAAGAATTAGGTTTATCCAGTGAGCTCAACTATGATGCAGAGGGTCTATTGCAAACATCAATACGGGATGAGTCGGTGGTGAGAGACATTCTTATTGATGCCTAAACCTGGCACCTCATGGCACAAATGCAGGACACCTTATCCAAAATTTGAAGACAACAATGGCTTTGACAAAATACTCACATTTAACACCCAGGGAACAAGAAGAGGCTGGTTTTAAGCAGATGGGCTGACTTACCATAATTGGAGAGGTTCTTTTTCAATCCTACAATCAAAATATAGCCTTGGCCTATGTTTTAGGTTCTGATACCAAATTTGACACTATCAGGTATTTTGGTACAGTTAGGCCTGAAACACTTTTTCCACCATCAAGCACAATTCTGTGCCAAAGTACAATAGCTGCATTATTATCTGCTTGGGGCATTAGACACATTAAAAAGTAATGGGAGGATGCTGTAAATTCTTTTTATTTAGTAGTCACATTTGGGGCCAATCAGATGCTTTCCTTATGGTAGTTTGTAATCAATAGGATGTGCCAAAACTGTCTGCACAGTTTGAAACCAGTAAGTGTGGTCAGGAGGGGCCAAACAGCAACTGTTTGCCCTGAGGCTGCCTCATAGATTATTCAGCTCTAGTCATTATATACAAAGTACATTATTATGTTGCTTAATATATATGATATTTCTTAGCTAATCAGTATACACCCCCCCCCCCAGAAAATATACATAGAATATTACAGATTGAAACCCATCTTTTAATCATTATTGCAACCAAAGACTGATGACCTGGGATAGAGAGGGGAACAGCAAAGTGACAAAAACACATTAAAAGACCAGAAGTTAGAAAGAGGCAGCAGCATATTTATCTGTCTGTGAGTAACATGAGAACTGGTTTCCGTCCTTGCACCTCTGGCAGCAGTAAAACTGTCCGTGTCATAACGCCCAGCGTGTCAAAATGATATGTTTTACCATCTCCTACCTATTATGCAGGACAATTGTTGCTCAGGATGGATTTCCTCCCAGTGTGAAATGACAGATTCTCCTTCTTTATTGCCGAGTGCCCACACGGCTCACCGCCCCTCTTCAAAAGACCGCGACTATGTGTCACCTGTGTAGAATGCAAAGACACGTTAGATAGAATTTCACAGCAGACCTCTATTCATGCTTATGATTGCTTTGTTTGGTGGAGAGATTTCAGTATCCACAGGAGATGAGAAGGTGGGACCTCTGCTTTATAAATGAGCCATTGCTTTGTCAACACAGGAGTGGGGTTATCTCAAGCAGCAGCTGAAAGACCGATAGAGTGAGATGATTATCAGTGAGATAGCAGCATTGCGATTGGGCCATAAGGATATTATATTCATGGAAGGATAAAAGAATAAAGAATTACAACAGAGAGTGGAATTAAAGATCACTTTCTGAAAAGCTCCAGTGTGGACTGAATAAATTCAAACAAGAGCTCCGATCAGTTGCTAGTTGATCAACAGAAAATTGATCTGCAACTATTTTGATATCATGATTAAACTAAATCTGATAAGCAAAATGCTAAATTTGGCTGATTCAGACTTTCTACTGCGAGGATTTGATTATTTTCTTTGTCATATATGCTGCATGCTGAATAATTTGTGGTTTGTGACTGTGGGAACCTGATATGCTGCTTAATTATTTCATGTTAATTACATACAATATTACTTATTAATGAGAGGGCAACAGGTCAAGTGGATAAGTCTGCTTCTGAACAACAGTTTGCATTAAAACTGCATGGAGTTATTTTTTTTCATTTGCCTTTCTTTTGTATTAGTCTTTTGTGTTTATTTTTACATTAAAATTTTATACATTGTGTCATAAATTTCATGTCCAAAGGTTTCATTTTCAATGGTTTTAGTGTTTTTTTGTCATCAACCACTATTTTCATCACTGAGTAGATTGACACAGCTTTAACAATCACCTCACTATTTTTCTTTTACATTTCACCTCGGCAAGGAGGAACTGAAAATGCATATTAATTTTTTCTGAAATTGTATACCTTTGATGAATAGATCAGTTGGCAATATGAATTAACAGGAAGGGGAAAAAGGAAAGGAAATGCAGTAGGAAAACCAGAAAATTGTAGTTCACTGCAGGTGCCTTAGCCCCAAGTTCCATAATCTTAATTTATAAACTAAATAGACTATTTAGTTTATAAATTAAGATTTTTGTTTGAATTTTGAATAAACAGCAACAGCATTGCAGCAGACCCAGATCAATCCCAATAGCTGCAACAACTCTTATATTTTTTTCTCCATGTTAGAGTCCTGTCGTCTCCACAAAATATACCATTATGATATATTTATGATGTTTCTAATGCCAAGCAAATAATAGGAAATAAGCTGAACAACCATCAGAAGACAACAGGTACTTCAGAGTATTTAAATACCTGAATCCATACTTAAACTTTCTCTTTACTGTGAAAGACATAGAGAGAGAGGGACACACGCCCAGTTGAATGAGTGAAGACCTAAGGGTCACAAGGGAGGGGTTTGGGGCTACAGATCAGGGGTCCTGTTCCTCTTCCAGCCTTTTCAATTAAGCCCCAGCACACTGGTAACAATTTATGAACATGACCTTCCAACTTTCCAGCTCCCACACTCAGCTCTGGGAGCCAACCTCTCCAACCCCCCAACAACATCAAACCAACCCCCAGTGCACTTCTGACCCTCTGACCCACTACATATAGCCCATCTTGACAGGACAAACCTACTGCTGCATGCAAAAGCATATGTGTATTATGTATGTATTCAATGAAGGCGCAAAACCACACACTGTTATGCAGCAGATCAGGTCCCCTGTGTTCACTTTGAGGGGTCAGTGCTTATTCTTCAGCACAGGCTCAAAGGTGAGTAATAAAAAAATCTAATACAGTAAATGCACAGGGTCACCAGCATATCAATATATAATACAGAAAAGGGACAGATGACAACCCATAAGCCGATGGAAAGCAATTGAATTCTCTGTTTCTCCCTATCTCTGGATGCATCAATCTGCAGGTGTTGATAATTGAATTAAGAAGGAGACGTGATTAACAAGTTCTTCAAAAAAGCTGGAATTGCCGGCAATCTGACGCTTGAAGATCTTGATGGGCTTCCTTGGGTGCAGAAACTATTTGTGACATCTCCACAGTTCAGCCAGCTGTCTTCATTTTAATTAAAAATCTTTCACGGGTGTAAGAGTTATGGAAGGTACAGCAAGGGCTCCTGGCAGCAGCCTGAATGAAATACCACATTGCAAATTGTGTGTGTGAATATAGTAAGCAACAGTTACATCAATTGAATGAGATGGAGGATACGATTTCCCAAAAAGGGGCCATATCCAAGGCAGCCAGTGCCCAGTGATGCTAGACAACTTTATTGAAACTATGAAACTTTATATGATATTATAGGACCCGCTGTCATTAACCTGAGCTCATTGCATTACCAATAACTTTACTGCAGAGCTGTTTGACTTTGGCAGGACTATAATAGATGTGTGTTTCATATCTTGACTTTTATTCAACCTGAAACATGAAGTCAAACATCTATTAGACATATTACCTTAAAGAGAAACTAAGTTTTGAGGTTGCACTAAAAGCTTGTGAATTTTTATTATAATTCATTAAATGTATGTTTCTGATATCACAGTGCTTCCAAGCCTTTCATTTTTCTTTCATTTTGTTATATGCTTTGATGGTGAACTTAAATAATATGAACACAGAGGATATTTAGGTTAGAATTTCAATTAAAATAATTAATTTTATATATCATGCCTGTCATTAACATTAGATTTAAATGCACACATTGTGGTTTACTTACTTAGGCTTATTTTTTTTTAACTATGAATTGGCACCAGGGTGGATATAAGCATAATGAAGAAGACACGGCTGACCTCCAAATATCATGTTTGTGTTACAAAGATTTCTTTTTTAAAATCTAAATTTTTAAATAAAGATGGGTTGTTATACTCTTTTGGGCTCATGAATGACATGCAGTATATTTTAAACAGATGGAAAATTATAGGAACAACTTTACTGTAAGACTAATAATAATAAATGCAATTAACACTACTGGCATAGCAGACATTAGATGCATGAGACTGTTCATCACAAAACAAATTAGTTCTGATCTCATTGCTTATTATGTCATGTCTGTGTGAGACAATGAATATAAAAAAGACAATATGCTATAGCTACAATATACTGACTGCAGCAGTAATCTGAGACCCCTGTGTTTAATGACTATGTATGTGGAAGCCACATTTGCAAATCATTTTAAATACCAATGAATGAGACATAAGTCACTGACCTTATGAGTCTTCTAACAATTACACCTTAAAAATGTGTCTGTTCTGCATGAGTATAAAAAGGAAGGTCAGTTTTTATGGTTGGTTATTATCAGCTTTTTATTATGCAAAACAAATTACACTCTCCACAACTCCACCGTTTGCCATCTTTGTTCATGTTCACTCTCGGAAGACCTCCATCAAACTCTCCACTACTCCTTAATAGACTAGGGTCCTCACAGTGACATCATAACTCACACACTCACCTCTACTGAGGCTATTGTTCTCTTCACTTTATCACTACAGCAGGACCTCTGCTGCAGGGATAAGGAGGCAAACATCTGTCACATATAAGTTCAAGTTTTTGATCACAGATTTTAATGTTTCTTCAGCTGTAAACACATCGTCTCAGTAGTACCTTCACACAAACAAATATCATATATCAGAGAGATGCACTAAAGATCAAACAGGCCTCAGTCATAACAGGGTCCAGCGTGGTGCATGTCATTAATGTGACCCTTGCAGGGTAGTGGAAGAGGAAGTAATGAATTAGAGTGGAGCTGGGAAGACATTAGAGATTAGGTAGTAGAGAGGGCTCAAGCGAGGAGCAATGGCAGGGTCAAGGGTTAGGCATATACCAAAATTTGTCAAGCGGTCCCAGCATGTGTATTAGGTGGAGGTGTAATGCTGTTGTGGTATAAAGTAAATGTACTGTTTACTGCAAAGCAAGAAAAATTTCAAGTTGTGAAGCACAGCCTCAAAATAAAATCTGTGAAACACACACACACACACACACACACACACACACACACACACACACACACACACACACACACACACAGTCTGGCATCTCACAAGTATCACGCCTTTATTCTGAAACTATCGCCCTTTGCATGCTGATATTTTTCTTTTTTCTAAGATGCATGCAGTTTATTTTAGACTTAAAAACAAAAATTTCTTATTATGGATTTTAATGTATGAGTACAGCGTATTCAGGCTGGATAACAGAAAGAAGAAAATCGTGTGTCATCTGCTCATCACTAACATGTGTATTAATATGTTACCCTACAAAGTAATGGTACTGTATGAGTAATTAAAAAGCACTTAAAATAAAAAAAATATGAAACAGAAACACAGCACTCTGAAAAATACTTCTTTACATTTATTTATAATTATTAAATATAATGGTATATTTTTTCAGAGTGCCAGTGTTTCCTTTCTTTTCCATATTTCCTAAGACAAAGTATTTTATATGTCTTTTAAAGTTGATGATGAGAATTTTATTACTTTTAATGTTGTGACATTGGTAATGGTCCCCCCCCTTTTTTTCTTGCACAGCTCTAACTTACTTTACTTTAAAAGTAAATTAATGGAGGATTGATTGCTTTGTAGATCTGATCCTTCCCCTTTTGAATGTAAAGAAGCACTCTGAAAACCCTGATGAGGTATAAATTGTGCAATACTCTGTGAGAAAAGACCTCATTCTCTTTCCCTGCCTGCCTGCCCTCATAGGTGCGATAAGTAAAGCATCCCAATAAATCTGGCGGTCATCAAAGAAGTTCTACTTCCAGGCCTCGTAACCACAGACTCTGATCTGAGAGACAGAGGGGTCAGTCACTGAGCCTGACTCACACAGAGATCGTCAATAACAAACTCTCCTCAACTGTCCAGCTTCTAGGACTAGGTTTCTCTGGCACATCATTTTGTTATTCTTACGGTGAAAGATTACACACAGTATAGCCAGACATACTGACGATGTCATAAATGACGACAAGCCCCAGATGTGGGAATCTGAGTAATCTTCAAAGGTCAGATTCAGCAAAGTAGATCTTGTTGTGATGTCTTTTCTTGCTGCAGTGATAATACGTGATGTTATGTTTTCTGTTCATCACTTGACATATCTAATAGTTATTTATGATGGCAGCCTGGTTAAAAGGCAAAGCCTGTTCAGGAAAAATTAAAGTACACAAAGCTACAGTGTAATATACTTCTGTACTGTTTGATGCATTTGAAACATTTGCAGCAAATGCAGATTTCCTCAGTCGTGTTTATACGTACATAATTATAAAATATGAAAAAGATACCAATTAATGGTATTCAGTTTAATAATTTGTGGACATTTTTATGTAATCTAAACACTAAAACAGGTTCACTACCTGTTTCATCATTTCACACAAGAATTGTGAAATACAGATAAACTGAAAATGTCATTTAGACACAAAAGAAGCAGGAAAAAATGAGAAAGTAACAGAAAGAAGAAAATTGTGGGGTGAAAAGTAGCTCTGTTACCAAAAACTGAAAGTCTTGCATCTTCCTTGTGAATAGAGCCAATAAGAATCTTACACAAGGGCCTCTTATGACAGTAGCCTTGGCCGCTGCTCTTTTGATTTTTTTAAAATTAATCTTTGATAAATTAATCTTTAATTCATCTTTAGTGACCTAAAATGACTGACTATCCAATACCTCAAGGCAACAAAAATGAAGACACAAAAAAAACCCTGTTATTCATCACTAAGCAATCATTGACCTACTGTAACCCGCTATACCTATTCTTCAAATAATGGAATATTATATTAACATAACCAGTGATTAGTGGAGGCACACGCTAATTTAGCTTTTTTTTTTTGCTTGATACAATAAAACATTTCTGTAAATTTGTAATTATTAAATGAAATGACAATGTTGAAGTTGTTCATCTAGTCCATTGTCATTTTACTGGTAAAACTTGTGGCCCGCATCATCATGAGGGAAGCATGAATTGTGTAGGTTCTCCCTGAACCCGGCTGTGAAGCCATGGCTAATGTCAATTAAACAGAGTGGCTTAGTGACTGTGACCTAAAGATGATCGCTGGTGTCAGCTGCTGGCCAAGGTCATGCCACAGCGTTAACAAGATTTGATCCTCTGTGCTCTGTTGCACTTTCCTTGCTTCTTTCATTTTATCCTTTTGACTTGTCCTGTCTCCAGTGACAATATTTCACTGTCAGCTTTTGCTGCTCTTGGTATTTACTATACACACACTCCTCTCTCTCTGTCCAGTTTATGTCCTCAGTCCAGTCCAGTCTTTGTTTCCCCTCTTGCTCGTCTGTCTACGCGATCATTTTAATCAACAAGATGCCGGGTGACATTCATTGTCTCACCCATTTCATTTTGTCCATTTGCAGATAAACATTCAGTATGCTTTGATTTATGGCTTGCTGTCTCTCTTTTATAAGCATAAACATAAAAGATCATTTATCACCCAGGTCACTTCATGTTCAGTGTAAGTAGTTAAATACTCATTTAAATATGTTCTCAGTAATAACAAGAGAACTCACTATGTCAGTAAGGATGCTAAAAGAAATGTAAAAGTATCTCATATCTAGAGATTCCAGATAAATGTGTGTAAAGACCTGGTCTAATATTATTTATGTACCACAAATTCTTGGTAAACTGTGTTACTTTTGTTCACAGTGCACACAAATTTGTAAAGTTTTAACAAAATTACTTATTGGCTTTCCACTGTCAAACACAGACCTGTAAGAGGGTGTTCCATAAATTAAGCCATGGTTTTAATTAAAATTCTTAATTTTTCACTTATTTAAACCCCTAATTTTTATAATCAAAATTTACAAGTAGGAAATCAATAACATTATAAACATTAAATTATTCACACTACTGACATCCTCTTCCTCTGTTCATTTGTTGGCATTTGACTGCTCTTGCATTGTTTCAGACACAAACCACTGAAATATTAAAATGGTTTTGTGTAAGCTTATGCTTACATTAAAGCATTTTTAAACTTTTATAATAATTTTTTTTGTATTTGTTATGGATTGGAAATTAAATCTTTCTTAAACATACTTTGAACTTTAACTATTCTGCACACATCTGAAGTTTCTTCTATTTTAAACTTCAGATGAATCGTAAGGTTTTAGACTATAAAACTTAGATTCACTTTTTTAATATCCTTTATATCTTCTGTGTAATCATTATACTTTTTGGCTGTTTAAGTTTAAATAGATTGTAACGGAGCAGACTATTTTTTCACTGAAGGGCTAACAGGAGAAACTTGGTATATGTCTGATTTTTCTACTTCCAAAACAAAGGCATTCAGTTCTTCACCAAACAAGAGTCAGTAGCATTCATCCATCCATCCATTCTCTTCTGCTTAGCCTGTTGAGGGTCATGGGGGGGGCTGGAGCCTATCCCAGGTGACACAGGGTGAGAGGCAGGGTACGAGAGTCAGTAGCAGAATAAGATATTTGTTACTAGCATAGAATATTTGGTTTTTCATGGGTGCAACCCACATACTCTGATGCTCAGCCCACAAATGTATTTTCTTACAAATATGGCACCATTTAAGGAGAAATAAAGAGGCTTTCCAAGTACATTAGATTTATTGTAACAAGAAGCTCGACTGTCATAATAAAGAGCTTCCAGGTTCTAAAAGCAAGGGACAACCTGTAGAGCTGAAAAATTAACCTAAAAACACAAAAACAGCAGTTCCACTAAATGACTACAAAAGGAAGTAAGTTCTTTACAGCATTAAAAGGCATATTTACAGACTGGTATGGAAATTCTTTGTGCCTCTATAGATAATTTTGCCCCTCAGAACAACTCTAAGTGGGGTAAAAAAAAAAAAAACTACCTGAACAAATAAGTGTCCCAATACAGGAAGCCAGTGAGTGCCTGCTAGGCCTCATACACTACTTGAGTCATTAAAAAGTTTGTGCTACCGTTTTGGTGAGTGAAACTTTAGTATTTTTATTATTCTGTTACTTAGCACCAATTAACCAATGTGTGTGTCTCACAATTGCACTGAGAGTTTATGAATGCAGCTTGCTAACCAAGCTTCTCAGCATTAGCTGATAAAATGGTTCTCTTTCCTCCATATAAGGTAACTTCTGGCTTTAAAAGAACAACATGGCTGCAGCCCAAATGTTGATGCTGAAGTTTCAAAATGCAAAATCCAAAACCAAAGGATGACATCAGGGAGGCTATGTCCATCTTTGATACTATACTTAATCATAAAAACAACTGGCCATTGTTTACCATGTTTTTACGTAAAAGTGCTGGCTGGTAACAGAAGCATAAACGTGAGTTTTACAAGCTGTTTAAAAATATCATTAAAAGAACTAAGTGCCACGGAAACTCAAAGAACAACAATAATTGTACAAATCTAAAAAAATAATTTTCACTTTGAACACAAGATTTGAACAGACCAAGTGCAGCCTACAAGTTACAATGTGTTACTTTTTCTAAGTAGAGCAGTGAGTGTTTCAGTAGATATTAGCTACAGTTACTGACTCATCATCAAAAAATCAATTCATTTTTACCAGACATACAAACAGCCATCTCCGGTAAGTAATGCTTAGCTCATCACTCAGGCTCAGTAAAATGATTACTTTGCTTAATAAAGAAATTTTATTAAAAGAAAAAATCCCAATAAAACATTGTTTCAAGAAAGAGTTGGCATGCACAAGGAAAACCACTTAAACAGGTGCACACATTAACACAAACACAATCAATGTGCGCACAATCACGTATTGCATGTGAATCTTACACATATGTTACAGAGGGTCAGACACATAATGTTATGCACACACACTGTGTGTACACTGTTCAAAAAAAATAATTAAATGAACACTTTGAAAACACATCAGATTTCTATGGGAAAAAAAGAACTCATGCTGGATATCTACACTGATACGGACTGGGTAATGTATTAGGAATGAAAGGATTCCACATCGTTTGAGGACATGAAAATTATCAGCCAACAGAAGGCTTGCATGACAGCACTGGGGCATGGTCCTAATGAGACAATGTTCTGGGGCTCTCCTCCCAGATCTGGACCAGGGCATCACTGAGCTCCTGGACAGTTTGAGGTGCAACCTGGTGGCGTTGGATGGATCAAAATATAATGTCACAGAGGTGTTCTATTGGATTTAGGTCAGGCAATTGTGGGTCCCAGTCAGTGGTATCAATTCCTTCGTCCTCCAGAAACTGCCTACATATTCTCGTGAAGCCAGGCATTGTTGTGGACCAGAAGGAATGCAAGACCCACTGCAGCAGCATAGGGTTTGAAAATGAGTCCAGGGATTGCATCTCAATACTTAATGGCAGTCAGGGTGACATTGCCTAGCCTGTAGAAATCTGTGTGTCCTTCCATGGATATACCTCCCCAGACCATCACTGACTCATGCAGAACAATATTACAGGTAGCATAATGTTCTCCACGGCCTCTCCAGACCCTTTCAAGTCTGTCACACATGCTCAGGGTGAATCTGCTCTCATCTGTGAAATGCACAAGCACCAGTAGTGGATCTGGTAATCTACAGTGAATACAGTGAGCACAGGACCCACTAGATGACGTCGGGCCCCCAGGCCATCCTCAGTTAGTCTCTTTCTGATTATTTGGTCAGAGACATTCACACCAGTGGTCTGCTGGAGGTCATTTTGTAGGGCTCTGGGTGTGTTCATCCTGTTCCTCCTTGCATAAAGGAGCAGATACTGGTCCTGCAGATGGGTCAAGGACTTTCTACGGCCCTCTCCAGCTTTCCTATAGTAACTGCATGTCTCCTGGAATCTCCTCCATGCGCTTGAGATTGTGCTGGGACACACAGTAAACCTTCTGGCAATGGCATGTATTGATATGCTATCCCAGAGGAGTTGGACTACCTCTGCAACCTCTGTACGGTCCAGGTATCGCCTCATGCCACTAGTAGTGACATTGACCCTATCCAAATACAAAACTAGTGAAAAAACTAGGAGGAGGGAAGAAAATGTCAGTGGCCATCCATCCATCCATTTTCTTCTGCTTATCCAGGGTCGGGTCATGGGGGCAGCAGTCCAAGCAGAGAAGCCCAGACTTCTCTCTGCCCAGCCACATCCACCAGTTCACCCCAAGGCTTTCCCAGGCCAGCCAAGAGGTATAATCTCTCCTGTGTGTCCTGGGTCTGCCCTGGGGCCTCCTCCCAATAGGACATGCTTGGAACACCTCACCCAAGAGGCACCCAGGAGGCATCCTAGTCAGATGCCCAAGTCATGTCAACTGGCTCCTTTTGATGTAGAGGAGCAGCGACTCTACTTTGAGCTCCTCATGAATGGCCACACTCCTCACCCTATCTCTAAGGGAGAGGCCAGCCACCCTTCGGAGGAAGCTAATTTCTGTCGCTTGTATTTGCGATTTTATTCTTTTGGTCGCTCTTTTGGTCGCTACCCAAAGCTCAAGTGAGGGTAGGGACGTCCTGATCTGTCTGTCAATATCCCTTTCCCTTCTCCCGTCGTTCGTGAACAAGATCCCCGAGATACTTAAACTCCTCCACCTGGGGCAACAGCTTGTCCCAGAGCCTGAGTGGGCACTCCACCCTGTTCCGGCTGAGGACCATGGCCTCAGACTTAGAGGTGCTGATTCTCATGCCAGACGCTTCACACTCGGCTGCAAACTGTTCCACTGCGAGCTAGCGGCCACCACTTGATGAAGCCAACAGGACTGATTCTGAGGCCACCGAGGTGGAAGCCTTCTGCCACATTGCTATGCCTAGAAATTCTGTCCATAAATATTATGAACAGAATCGGTGACAAAGGGCAGACCTGGCTTAAGTCCAACACCCACAGGCAGCCCACAAAGCACATGTAGACTGGATGGGCAAACTCCCATGCACATTCGAATATCCTTGAGAGGATAAAGAGCTGGTCCAGCATTTTGCGACCAGGACGAAAACCGCATTGTTCCTCTTGAATCTGAGGTTCGACTAATGGACGGAACCTCCTTTCCACCACCCTGGCATAGATGTCAGTGGCCTCCACCTGTAAAATCATTCCTGTTTTGGGGGTTGCCTCATTGTTGCCCCTCTAGTGCACCTTTTGTTAATTTCATTAACAGAAAAGCAGCTGAAACTGATTAACAACCTCCTCTGCTACTTAACTGACCAAATCAATATCCTAGATGTTTAATTGACTTGAAGCTATACTCTGATTAAAAAGTGTTCCTTTAATCTTTTTTTTGAGCAATGTTGATATCGAAGCTCACAACCCACACGCACAAAAAATGAAGACTTTTTTGGTCAGAAGCAGCATTAATATTATCTTCAACATCATCATCATTATCAGCAGCAGCAGCATTAGAGGCCAGGCCATGGAGGTCCAGCTCACATGATGTGATTATCTGCTCCACTGGTCACTGTCTCTTGGCTGGTTAGAGCACATTAGCAACTGGGATGTTTCTGCCTGGCAGAGCCACCATCCTGTGTGTTTATGTATGTGTGTTGTATATAAATAGCCACATTGGTCAGTTGAAATACATTAGGCACCTGTAAATTTATGCCCAGAAGGGCCAAGACTCCATACTGCTTAATTTCAGATGTAAGAAGAGAAGTATGCTACAAAGAAGAAAGGAGCCAGTGCAGTCTATTTGTGCTATGTGTATTATTTTAGATGAGTAAGAAACTGTTCTATTTCTAATCATGAAGCAAAATGGCATGATTTTCTTTCTGGGTAAAGAGATTAGCTTGCATCTGTGTTAAAGTGATGGGTGATGGTTTATGATTTCATGTCTTTACCACAAACACAGATGTTTATGTACATCATGCATGCATACAGCACCTGTGATGAGAAGGCCCTCCTGTGGACAATGCAACCAGACCAATATTCTCTCAGTCAGTGAAGCAGTGAGATGAGATAATGATCAGTCAGACGTAACAGCTGAGACCTGCCGGAGCTCTGTGCTGGCCCACCAGAGGTTTGCTCCCAGACACAGCAGCACTGTACAAGCCTTTAGCACACCTGCATGCTTCACTGAAGCCATGACAAGTGTGAATATCTCAGCCCAGGTTCAGTAAATGTGAATACCCCAGTGGAAACATGATGAAGGTTTCACAGTACTAAGTCTAAAATGGATAATCATGATGAAACCACCTGTATAGAACTATATTTGTCCTTTTGGGAATTTCCAGGTGTTTATTTAATCAGACATGAGGCAGTTTTACTACCAAAGTTATATGGAATGCATGCTATGAAGCAATAAGAAGAGGAACGTTTTCTGTATTGTGTTTCCAGAATTTAAATTAAAACCATTCCTAGTTTTGTTCAAACCTTTAAGTAAACACTTCCAGAGATTTTATTATAAGACTGTTACTGTCAGAATTGGTTTCAAGTGATTTCAGGTGATCAGACTTCACAAAGTGAAAACCTATATTTCCAGATATATGCAATTTCTAGCTTGCAATCATGTGCCTTTCTCCAAAATATAGCTATGATTGAATAATCTTACAGCAGTATTTTGTGCTTCTGATTTAGTCAGTAATAAACTATCAAATGCAGGAATTAAAAACTTATGCAGTAAAACAAAAAATTAGACTACATGAAAGAGCTGATGAAAAGGAAGGAGATGAGAAGGCAGATAGGTCTACAGGGTGCTTTGTATCCTAGCCTGACAGCCATGTTGGCCAATTTACTGTGAATGAGCACTCTGTTAAGTTCTGCAGTAAATTTCTCACTAGTTAATAGGTTCTGGAGGGCTTTCACTTAACCACTTTCACGCCTCTCACTGTGGCTGTTAGTTGGCTGCAGCTGATGCCAATATAGCTGTCGCCCATCTCTCAGCTGCTTTTCATCTATAGATGCCTACACTGCTAACTTTATGTCAAGTCTCTCTGCGAGGTCTGCACTGCCACAGCTCTGTCAACATATTGCCACAAAAACCTGCTGCCTGAGGTGAAAAGTTGACACACTTGCTTTTTTTTGTCTGTTTAAGTTCTTCCACACAGCTCCATGCCTTCAGTAAATTGCCTCCAGCCTTTGGTTTGTGTCTGCTGAATAACCGCATGTAAGACCATCAGGCAGCATACACAGGCCAACACATACAAGATAATAAAACCCACTAGTTCTGTCCCTCTCCTGCAGACACCAAACTACCCTGTACTACCACAGGGATCGGGGAAGTGTTTCAGATGGTATGAATTATTTGCTGGAGTCTCATTTGAGGCTTCTTGACATCTTGGGGTTTTTTGAGGTGAAATATTTATGGGGCTACTGTTAGCCAGTGCAGATGGGCACCTCAGTGTTCTCTTGTGGTGTATTTGTGAGGAAATGAAGGCAAACCACAAACAGGGCGTTGGCCCAAGTGCTAGATGACTGACTGCTCTCTCATGTGTTATCAGCACTGACTTGTCGGCTATGGTTATGTTAGCTGTCAGATAGGTTTAGATCAGGCCATGAGGAGAAGCCCTTCATGAATACAAATGGTAAGAGATAGGCCATCTCACTGTGCTTCAGTCTGCCAAGGATCATACCATCAATGATATAAAAGGAACCTCACAGCTCCAGAACAGAGGCTCCAAGTAGAATAGGTCACTTTAACTTACGCTGAAATTAATGAAATTAATAATAATACTGAAGCGCGTGTTCCATATCAGTGAGATCTGGCATTTTTTTTGAAAGCATTTTGAAATATATGTAATATAAGAATGGATAGGGTTTGATTTAGTGAACCAATGCAGATAATTTGACAGAAAGGTATATGTCACTGTACACTGTACAATACAACAAAATTAGGCGTATTATAATTTTGTTCCAAATTTTGCCCATAAATCCTTCCAAAACAACATAAATCATTTGCAAGTGAAAACTTCCCATGTCTGTACAATTTACAGTACTGTGCAAAAGTCTCAAGTAACCCCTCAATGGTAAATAAGCAACAATTTATTGAAATGTGAAAATATACATGGAAATACAGTATATAAGAAAAAAATAAGAATTTTTACAATGCTAATGAGCTCAAAAATCATGCAAAAGACCACCTTTATTCTTCATCACAACCTGAACTCTCTTAGGCAGCTTTCTTGTCATTTCTTTGAGTAGTCATCACAAATAGTTCTCCGGGCTCCTTGAATGACATTCAAAGCTCTTCTTTGGATGTTGGCTGCCTTTTCTTCTGTTCAAAAGATGATCCAACAGCTTCAATAATGTTGAGGTCCGGGCTCTGGGGAGGCCAATCCATATCTGTCTGTACTTTTCTGTGTTCATAATTCCATCAATTTGGATAAGATCACAGCCCCACTGGCTGAATTAGAGCCCCAAACCATGACAGGGCCTCCATGGTGTTTTACAGATGGCTGCAAACACTCACTGTTATACCTTTGTCCTGACATCTTCTGTATATATTAACAGCAATTTGAACCAAAAGTTTAAAATTTGGATTCATCATTCCTTGAGACCCATTGTTACTGATTTTCAGTATAATTTCTGGGTAATTTGGCACACCTCAGCCCTTTCTCCCAATTTCTGTTCCTTAAGAATGACTTTTTGACAGCCACAATTCCACTGAGACTGTTTCTGAAGAGGTGTCAGTGAACAACAGATGGATCAGTTGAAGGACCAGAAGCATCTCTCAGGTCCTGTGTTAGGTCTTCGCTGGATTTTCTTTCCTATTTCTTAAGGACATGACTTTCAGTTACTGCTCATTTTTGAACAATAGCTCTTTGTTTTTGTTGGTGCAAGAATGCTAATTTATGTCTCTCAAATTGTGTTATCTTTGACATTTTTCATAGATTCATCTAAAGAAACTGGAACAAAGTATGTGTGTTTTAGTGACAGGCTGCCAGTAACAAAGTGCCTTAAAGATTCAATTCGAAATTGGTTTTTTGCTAAGTTGTCTATGTGTAGATGCAACAATGGTTCCTCACTTAAGTTACAATCCTTGAAAAATAGTCAATTGCAACAACTGCAGTGAAAATTAGTGAAAAAGCAGCCAATGTCTAAATAAAAGCCTTTGGAAAGCCTGAAGAACTCTTGCTCTAGAGCACTGTGAAAAAATTAAAAGTCTGACTCCTTGCAACCAAAATATTAAGAAATGAGGGGTGGCTTAAGACTTTTGCACAGTGCTGTATATTGTACGTTTTGGTCTTTAGTGCCAAAAAACAGTACTCCTCTTCTTAGACACTAGGCTGTCTGTTGGTCAGTGCATTTTCCTGAATCGTATCAATTTACAAACCACTAATTTAACATTGCAGTTCATTAGCCTAAAATATAACTGACCTCAAATTAAATATGCAGTTAAGAGCAATAAATAAAGCTAAGTGAGGAGACTTCACAGCAAATAACTTGCTGAAATTTCTGGTTTAAAGAAAACCTCAGTAAGATATCACTCTGCAGGCTAGCGTGTTGTGCATATCCATTAACAACAAGCCATATTTTGTGCATTTATGTCTCATCTTTCATGTATATTAACTTTCAGACCTCTAAACAATGTTTTAGTGAACCATATATAAGTTGTTATGGAGGCAAGCTGTCTGAGCCTCATGCATTTAGTTTTGAAACACTTATCCTGCCGTTGACAGATGAGACTTGAGTTTTTCCATGACAACACTAGATTCAGACCACCTAACAATAGCCCCACAGCACTCATGCCTCCAAATGGACTACTAAGCAGAACTTAAAGGGTCAAAGAGAAACGGTCTCCTTAACCACCCTCACTGTCGTCATTGTAGAAAATTTATTTAAAAGGGAATCTTGAATTTCTTTCAGTAGTTTAAGTATGCATGAAAAGGGCTTTTAAAATAGTCTGACTTATTGTTTTGTGTAAGAATTTGCTGACACTGGAAAATTTGAAAAATTAAAACTATCTTAAAGTGCTATGTGTGATGCTGATGTCTGGAGCACTGAAAATATATAATTGACTCACAAAACATTTAATCGAAAACCTGGTTTGACCAAATGCAAGAAAAAAATGTCCCCGTACAACTACATTTTTCTTATTTGAATGAGTACAAAATTTTATTTTGTCATTGATATTTA
This sequence comes from Pterophyllum scalare, assembly GCA_024447675.2. Classification (NCBI taxonomy): domain Eukaryota; kingdom Metazoa; phylum Chordata; class Actinopteri; order Cichliformes; family Cichlidae; genus Pterophyllum; species Pterophyllum scalare. The sequence continues at coordinate 86,320 of JAMQGT020014504.1, forward strand.
GCAATATGTGGTCTTTCATATCTGCTGAAACTCTGTATAATTTTACAACACTATGGATATACGTTGGGTAGGAAATAGTCCTTGTCTAACTCCTTTCTTTGAGTAATGAGTAGCTATTGTTTGAGTGGCATTCCTGAGACTTGCTGGAGAGTTTCAGAATTGCTGGGCTGTCTGTCCTTGTTGCCACCTAATCTGGAGTTATAGCCCACACTGAAAGAAAGAGCTTGACCAGCTTCCTTAGATTAGTATCAATCCCAAAAGGCTATTAAAAAGCCATTTGTCTCAATACAAATGGCAGGCAGTCATATGTGGCCCAAGTGTTGCTTGTTTTATTTTAACCCTATGGAGTCTGTTTGCTACAACACTGCTTGTGTTACACCAGAATCGCCAGTTTAAAAAGTCAAAGGGGGGTGTTTTTACCTTACCTATTTTAGATGTGCATATGGTAATTTCATGTGAAATCCCTTTGTCTAATTATATAGACAAAATAACACTGCATATTTCTTTGTAATTACTTTCACTAGTAAAAAATTAGATTGGTCAATTAAATTGTGTTAGTGTCAAAGTCCATGTCATAAATAGGCTAAAATGGGAAACCCGACAATGAGTGACTGAGCCTGAAAGAACAAAGCTGTTTTATTAATCAGCCAAGTTGAACAATTCCCATTAGACCTTAAATTCACCAGACAATTGAACAATGACACATAAGATATAAAGGTATTTTTTTCTTACCAAAGTGCACTCTAAATGCAGTCAATATAAAAAATACATTTGCCAGAATTATCAGTAAAGCAGTTTGTAACTGATAGCTTTTCCCAGTTGTATAAAATAACTAACTTATATAGAACATATGGATTGTGAGAAGGAACTATTGATTATCCTAGCCAAAACAACGCATAATACAAAAATGCATCAGCTATTCTGCAGTTGGAACTGTGTGTGTTTTGAATGCTAAATTAGTAGTCCGCAATATCCCATACTGGATGTTAGGCAACATTTTAAGTATTAGATTAAAGGCATTTTCTGCAGTGCAGCCCTGACCTTTTCGACACATCATCTGGGAAAGATGTTGTCCAGCGCAGTTGGATCAGACATTAAAAGGAGATGCCAGCTTCCTGGTATAAGGTCTGTATGATATCTGTCTGCTACGATTTGTATTGATGTGAGAATAGCAAAGGCAACATTTTGGTGAATTCACAGCTAGCAAGTCATCATTCTGTATCCTGTATCCTGCCTCCTGCACACTTTTGCACGGGTATCACCCTTGCCTAAACCAAAGCCTATGCAAAATCTCCTGCCTTTGTGCTGCATTGTGAGAATGGACTACTTCGGACAAGGTCCCAACCTTATTCACCTGTTGTTTTCCATAGTTCATGTGAAGCAGTGTGTTGCAGTTCCCTGAGTGAAAAATGTGTTATGTCTAGGGTGGCATGTCTGCTAATGTGACAAAGCAATAGCCAGTGATCTGCAAGGCAGCTGTAGTGACTGAGACCAGATGGAGTGGGAGACAGACTGAGAGAGTTGTGGAGAGAGAGAGACAGATGACGAAATCAAGAGAAAAAGAAAAAGAGATAAGGATGGAAACAAAAAGAGGGCACGAGTGAGAGTTGTAGAGAGCAGGCAGGTTGGAGTGTGCTGGCAAGGCCCCAGTGGAGCCATCGATCCAGGCTGGCCTTACATCAGAGACAGGAAACCTGAGCTGCATGCTTCATCACCTTCCCCACGGAGTCCTCTCTCACTCCTCTCTTCTCTTCTAAATCTTTCCCCCGCAACCACCTCTCTCCTCAGCTCTCCTGCACAGCTTACTTGTGAGTACACTGCTCCATTTTTACAGCCTCTCCTCTCCTCTCCTCTCCTCTCCTCTCAGGCCTGCCAGCCTCTACTACATGCTGCTGTCAATTCATCATCTACAGCTGAGACTAGCTGCACCCAACACTAAGTGCACATAGCTATCCATCCACAACCACTCATTCATTATACTGCATGCGCATGTGTATGCGTGCACTTGTGTCATTCATTGTGTACACATGCATGCACATCAGTGTGTAAATAATGCACAGCTTGTCTCTCCTGTGTGTCTAAGCTATTCTTTTGAAAACGGAGGGGTATTATGGGGGCCAGTGCCATGCAACTTGGGGGTAACAAGGTTAGGTTATCGAATTTGTTTAGGCGTCACAGTCTCCTGTGGGAGTAAACTCAATCCCCACACCACCTCAATCTCATCTCTCACCCTGCTCAGTCTAAAATATCTCAGCAGCCCAGTGCTAAGGGGTCTGCTGAGTGGCAGCTTGGGAGTTTGCTTATATATGTTTCATGACACTGTAAGACTACATTTACCATACAGTTTAAAAGATGTTATCATTTAAGCTCAGTAGTTAGCCACAGCAAGCTAAAACAATGCTATTACAAAGCACTGTTTCCCTGGTGATTGTGGTAATAGTGACTATTGTAATAAAGTAAAAAGAAAAAAAACAAAAACAAAAAAACTTAATTAAACAGCATCAAACCACGACAGTTTTAAACCACTTGCTTTCATTCTGTTTTCCAGGAGCAGTGCTCTCCTCTGCTTTAACTAATACATTTAAAGCAGAGGAGGACACGGTACTTTGTCCTGCATTCACTGGGAAAACAAAGCCAGTACACTTTGGGTAGTACAGCAGTATACCAGTAAAAGTGCGTTACATATTGTTAGACTTGCTGAAAACAGGAAATGTCAGGATAATTCAAAAATGATTTCATAGAGAATGTGAAGGAACAGCCACTGAAATAATTGCACTGAATTATGATTTAGCAAAACTGTGCCTTGTAGTTTTCCATGAGGTACTCAGACTTTATGATTGCTTTCAAAATATTGGCCACATAGGGGATGCATAATAGCTTCTTTGGAGTTGAGCCAGAAATGAGCATGCACAACCAAGACTCTTGCCAGACAGACTTCTTACTATAGGTCCCACAGACGCACAGATAATAAGGACAATATAAGATAACCATGGGGCTATTAAACTTTAAAAACATTATTGGAGATTAAGGATCAAACTTGGAAAGCAAAAATCAAAAATGACAATTTTATAATACTCAGAAATATATTTATTTACCATTTTACTAGAGCTTCTTTTCCATTGATAGTCTGCCAGAAAAATACTTTTTGTCAGTGTGTTTCACATGGTGAGTGCAAAAGTTGTAATAATGGTTTGGCTGTGACAGGAAAATAACAGCACACCCATGCATTGTTCGTTGTCATTTATTAAGCTTTATAAAGCTGTAAGCATAGGTGCAGAAACTATAGTTGTTTCAATGTAGCTTCAGCACTAATAGATGTGTACAAATGTGTCTAGTCTACATTGTAGTCCACATTTAAATGTCCTGGGAAACATCTATCCAGATATATTCTTGAGATAAACGCCATTGATTAGGAAAGAATGCAGGAGAGCTGAGTGCAGAGGGAGGAAGGATGAGCTCCAAGAGTCTTGCCCGGTTAGATTTCAAGACAGGGTTGGATTTGCAAAGACAACATGTTCTCCAGACTTGATTTGAAAAATAAAAATAAATCAATGCAAATCAACATTTTTGTTTGATATGATAAACTCCATTTTAAGTATTGATGCTAGAAAAAGTCCTGAAGCATCTTTTAAAAACTGTGAGAAATTTGAGGACTTCTTTCATAGTAAGGTTGAAAACAGAGCAAATATTTCAGTTTCTGGAGCAAATCCCTTTGCTTATCAGCCAGTTATCACCACATTTGAGGACTGTGAACCTGTTTCTTTTTCCCAATTCCCAATTGTATGACTTGGTCTCTCATATGACGTGTTCCAATTCTGTTACAGATCTTCTTCCATCTTGGTTAATTAAGTTATGCTGTTCTCCGAATTATAAATGTGAGCCTAGCTTGTGGTATAGTTCCTGTGTGTTTTAACCATGCAGTAGTCCAGTCATTCCTAAAGAAGCAGTATTCAACTGTCATCCTTTTTAGATAAGAACAATATCTATGAGAGCTTTCAGTCAAGTTTCACAGCACTGAGTATGCTCAGGGAGTGGAATCTATCCCAGTTACCGTAGGGTGAGAGGCAGGCTACACCCTGGACTGGTCGCCAGTCTGTTGCAGGGCTAACACAGAGAGACAGATAACCATTCGCACTCACATTCATACCTATGGCCAATTAGCCTAACTATACTAACTGCAGGTCTTTGGACTGTGGGAGGAAGCTGGAGTACCTGGAGAGAACCCACACAGAACCTGCAAATGCCACACAAAACAACAAATAAATGGAAACAAACAAACAAAAGTAGTGGTCAAGAGCAGGTACTTCCAGCTCAGAACAATCTCCAGACTGAAAACCTTTTTAAAATCTTCTGATCTGGAAAGGGTTATGCAAGCCTTTGTTACATCTAAACTGGATACTGCAGTGCACTGTATACTGGACTTAGTCAATCATATCTTGCCCGTTTACAATTAGTTCAAAATGCTGCAGCCAGATTACTGACTGGGAAAAAAGAGAGAGATCACAGTACTCCAGTGTTAGCAGCCTTGCACTGGCTCCCTGTACATTACAGAATCCAGTATAAAGTGGCACTGTTTGTGTTTTAATCCTTAAATGGTCTTGCACTTGCATATGTGGTAGATCTACTGTGTCCAAACACTCTCTCAAGATCATTAAGGTCTACTGTGTCATTGCTGTTGCTACCTGTTTGCTGTTGCTGTTGCACCAAGACTCTGGAATGACCTCCTGAGTCACCTCAGTCAAGCATCAACTGTGACTGTTTTTAAATCTGAACTGAAGACTTTTCTGTCAAGTTTTTGGTTGCTGTTGGGTTATTTCATGTAAAAATTGCAAATGCATGTGGCATAGTTTTTTTTAGCAAGCCATTTTTTCTATTTTATTTTAGTGTAAAGCACTTTGGTTTTAAATGTGCTATATAAATAAAATGTACTTACACATTCTACACAACACATTGTGAGAAACACTCATCTTTCACAAGGAGACATGAGACTAATGAACAACCCAAACAGGACAAACACTTTCTTATACCGTATTGATCTTTTCTATTGATATCAACCTCTCTCTGTGTCTCTCGAAACACACACACAAACACACACACACACACACACACTTTCTGTCTTTCCTCACCCACCACCCTCCATAAAGTCTACATTTCTTACAGTTTATAGTAGTATTACAGTATGATATTCACTGAGACTGATCCTCTTAAATTCCCTGACTTCTTCTTCATATTCCCATCATGTACAGCCTGTTCATCTGCCATCCAAATCAATGCTGGTGGAAATCCCTGGATGAGACTGGTGGAACTATACCACATATGTACTGTATATACAGTATATATCTCAATTAAATGGGACTATGTGGATCTCTATAGGGTATCTACCTAAAAAAAATATTACTTAGTGAAGCTTGTTGATTAAACTTTAACAAAGGGCTGCCAGAATCGGAGGTGATACACTCAACAAATGAAGAACCTTCAATTCAAAAATATAGATGTATGAGAGTAGAGCTTTCATGAAATATTACCCTTAGGAAACAAGTCTAGTTGTTATCATGGCTAGCTGGACTACTCTGAAAGGGCATTAGCCTGTTCTTTTTACATGCATGACTTGTTGGTGCATTTGGCCCCTCCGATGAATTTTTCAACATCACAGGTATGTTCAGCAGCCTGATGATGAAAAAAAAAAAGACACTAACAGAAACTGAAAGGCCCAGTTTTAGATTTTGAGGATCTGAATAATGTAAAAACCACAAGAGACAAGATTCATAAATACCTTAGAGAAGAAGAGGATATGGCTACATGGCATGTAGCAGAAAAATAGCTTTTCTGTGATAGCATAAAGATTGTTATCCATTTTAAACTGGCTCCTAATATTTGCTGCTTATTCAGCCTGATCTCATTTATATGGGTGAAACAGTGATGAAATGTGATCTAGCTGTCTGTGATTGTTTTTGTTTTTTTCTGTGATAGTCAGCATCACTTTGGCATTAATGGATTTAAATATGAGATGTTGCCTCATACATTACCAGTCACCATTGGTACTATACTTGCACAAAAATGTCTAAGGGCAACCAAAACTAGCTGTGATGTGGAAAATGCCATCTGTTCTATAACCTAACTCAGTGTTTTTGGTTCATAATGTTTAGTATCTGTGTATTGGACACGAGATTTTGAATCCTCTACATAATCAGTTTGATTTTTTTCCCCTAAAAACAGAAGTATGTGATCAGACACATGCAGTGCACAAATAATCCAGCAGAGATCAGTAATTCATTTATGTTTTTTTAAATTCTGATAAACTGTGAGCAATAAATTGCACAAAATGCTGGGTGTAGCAAAAATGATGCAAGTTAAACCTATAGGCAAATTCATATATATATATATATATATATATATATATATATATATATATATATATATATATATATATATATATATATATATATATATATATATATATATATATATATATATATATATATGAATATTTGGTACAACTTCAATCTGCTTTTGGTAGAGTAGAAATTCTGACAGCCAAAAAATACAACAGCCAGACAATTTGATGCTGATATCGCTTTTAAATCACGTTTAAATGCTGCATAATCTGCTTATTCTTATTGGTTTGAATGGAGTAACAGTTCACTTCTGTTGCCAAAATGCGCGCGCATCCTTTGATGAGGTAGGCTGTAAAAGGGTCTATAGCTTAGTTTGAATTTCTGTTATGAATCCGTGTACCGCCTATGACGTAGCTTATACAAGTGGCCGATGCTATTACCAACATTTGTACCCGTGTTTGCTGCATCGATATGATATGTAGTGTATTATACGTAGGTGCATATCAGGTTATAGTGTACAGTACTGTGCAAAGTCTCACGTGACCCCTTATTTATATTTCTCTTCCAAGGAACCAGACTTTCTGTCTAGTCCTTGTACCTGACCATTTTCAGAGGAATGTTTTTATTTGTTTAAGTGACTCAACACTGATCCACAAATCATTCGAGCATGAAAAAGGCACTAAACTGAAGGGATGAACCATGAACGTGACTAAACATAACAACTTACCAAATAACCTATTTTAAAATAAATCTTTAGGGACATTGCTTCCAGCAGCCTGATGCAAAAATAAATAATTTGTTTTACTTTAGGCTTTGAGTACAGAGATTATAATTGTTGGTAGAATCTTTTTATTGTTGGTTTACGTCTTTTCATGGTTTTTGTTATCATTGAACTTAATTTTTAAAGACAACTGTCTGCTAGTAGGAGTAAGAGTCCATGGTGCCATCTCTATTAACATCTTGGAAGGTCTTGCTTTGGCTCTCATGCAGCCACACAGTGAGTAAATGGTAATCATGATCAATATCTATTTCCTGTGGTGTCAAGTTTCAGAATAATGTCCATATTGAACCAATGTTTCAGCAGACTCCAACCACAGTTTTTCTCTCCCAGCCATCCACCGTTTCCGTTGCTGAAGGAGAGAAAATCCCGCAACAAATCAGATTAAACAAATGATTTTCAGACAAGTCATTGATCATCCATCTTGTTTCACTGGCCTAACTGGGAGATCCTAACAGTGCAGACTGGGCATCTGAGAAGGGAATGTGCCTCTGAGACAAGGTTTGCGATTCCTGTTTATCCTGCACAGATCAGCAGTGTTAACTTAATCTGTGGAAACTCTTCGATCTCACTGCTACTCTGAGAAAATCCACCCTAAAACTGAACTCAGCTGTTATGCTCTGAACAGAAGCTTTTGATGTGAGAACACAAGTCTTTACAAGCCAGAAACTCTAACATGTGATCTCGGTAAAACCAGCTTACCTTCATGACATTTCTGTGGACACTAATTTTGAAAAATTTAGTGTAGGTCAGGTCACATTTTCTTGGGTTGCTGAACGCTGTAAATCAAGGGATTCATGATCTGACATGATTTTGTTTTTTAACGGTGGGAAAGAGTTAAATTCACAGACATCTCAAGATCAAAGAGCCAAAGGCCATATATACTGCTCAAGACAGATCTTTGCTTTGAAGGGCAGTTAATATTAATAGAAATCTTTGCTGAAATGCATGACTAGTATCTGTGATGGTGAGCGGAGCTCTCAGTTAATAACTCACCCCACTGGGAATCTTTGTAATACTGCAAAACAGCTCATGTAAAATGCATTTCTACATCAGTAAACTGAGTTATTACTCTTGTGGGAAACAAAAAGACTAGAACCCATGCAAAGGACTAGTAAGGTAATCAATGTACAGTCTGTGCTGAAAGCACAAATTGGGGGAGGGAGTGCCTACTTAAAAGCATGCACTTTTATGTCTTAATCAATTTATGGGTGTACTGGTCATTCTGTTTAAGCCAATAAACTGGTGGATTACCCTGAAATACTGCTTAGCCCATTGACCACCTGTGTTTATGACAGAAGTTACAGAGGTCGTGTGTGCACGTGAGTGTGTGTGTGTGTGTGTGTGTGTGTGTGTGTGTGTGTGTGAGCATGTGTTTTTTTAACATGGTGACTGGTACCAAGACTTCAGTGTCTTGTTGGATTGTCGTTGCCATTGTTAAAGAAGTGATAAACCACAAGTAAAAAGCTGAAGTAGTAATTCTTCACCTTTCAGATAAGAAGGCTGACACACATTTTGATTCATGTCCAAAACTGCCATTGATCTATTGGAGAAAATAGGCACTTTAAAACAATATACTTGACTACTCAATCAGATTCTCACCATGATTACTGAGGACACACACTAATCCACAATTCTCTGCCAAACTTAGAAGTGTTATGTATCTTTGACACTGAAGATTACTATGCTGGATTTAATGCTAGTGGGATTGTCTGGAAATCCATCACTTATAATTCATAATTTTATGACAGTTTGGATCACACACACGCACAGAATGTCAGTTCTGCATAACATGTGTTGTTTTGGCCTGCTCAGCTATGGATCTGTGAGACAAAGTCAATGACCCCCAATGGAGGAAACTTAAATCGTTGCTGTATTAGTATTTGTTGTGTTGACAACGTTCGCATCAACATCTGCTGGTGTTCTAAGTTTGACCAGTCAGTGTCGAGCCACACCCATCTGTTTTTAAGTGCTGCTAAGAAGTAACTGAGTTGCCCTTTTCCTGGAAATGCCCAGACGCTGTCTACTAGGTTCGGCAGAGGAAAACCAAGCATTATCTCTAAGTTTAAAGTAAAAAATAAGTGAAAACTTGCTAAAACATCAAGCAAGAACTTAATCTAGAAAACCACAAGAGATGTGTATTATGGACAATGATTTACAAATAGCCTAAATTTTCTCATAAATTTGTTTTAGGAAAGCTACTCCTTCTGAAATTTTTAGCATTTAAGAAATTTTGCACTGGAGCAGACTGTATATTTGTATTTCAGGGACTCCCTTATAATACAAACTCACTTGTTCTATTTTACAGACAGGTCCATGGCTCCTTTCTCTCTCCTCCTTTCAGTTTCATTTTTCATCCCTCACACTTTCCCGTTTGGATCCAGTACTCCCTCTCTTTTTTCATTCTCTCATGCTCAGGCACACAGGAAGTGTCAGCCCAGGCCAGGTTATTTCAGGCCTAATTGGGAGATTGATGTTCCTCCAGAAACCTGGCACCTTGACATGCCTTTCATCCTCCCTCATGCACTTCCTCCCAAACGGCAAGAGCCAGACATGTTGACGGCTGACTGAAACACAGACAGCTGTCCTTTTTCGGGACTTTTCTCAGTCAATCAAAGGCAGGGCTGACATTTGAGTGAGAAATAGCGTCACCAGGAGAAAACCACAAGGACTGTCAGACTATTTTAAGAAATTACTACCTGTTCTGAACACCTTCATCTCCTACGATGTCAAAGCACCATTCGTACCTATTAGTGAGGCTATAGAAATAAGGTCAGATAGGGTATACTTTTTTATCCCAGAACTGGGAAATTCTTGAATGGGCCAAAAGAACTGGGGCATCCATTCCAGGTAATGGGGTTATTTGTGCGGAATGTCTAGATGGAATCAGTGGGAGCAGTAGTTCTATCATGTGCCCTGTCATCAGGCCACGTCAGAGTGTGCTGTAATCTGAAGCTTGTGTCGACCACTTCTACAGCACAAGCAACAAGAAGCTGGGACAGGTGAGGGCCACTGGAGGATGTCCTGACTGGCACTCTCTGCTTAAATAAGATGTGACTTAGAGAGGTTTGGACCAATGTGAAACAGTTAGTTCACCCAATTACAAAAGGCATATTTTGTTACAAAGAGGTCAGTATGATCGACAGTTTCTGAAAGCCCACACATTACCCACCCTTCCGACTTCAGACTGTAACTTTATTAAAAATTAAATCTGACATTTATACCAGTTTTATTCTACAGTTATAATAGAAAGGAGCAAGACATAGTAATGGTTCAAATGGGAAATACTGGTCCTTCTTTTGGACAGTCTTCTTTCAAAGGCATTTCAGAGAGCCTCAATGTGTCTAGCAAATTTTTTTTTAAAAAAGAAAAAAAGCTTGATAGTATATGTTTTACCTACCTCTGCTTATCCAACTACCATCAGTCCTTTGAGAGTGGCCAATGTTTTTCAAAATGTTCAGAACACACAAATTCATGTTTCAGGCATATTCCAGACTTAGGTTTATATGCATATCCAGCCATCTTTTTAGTTTTTTGTTTTGAGATTGTTTTAGCTTGCTCACAAAAGCTAAACAAAACAAACAAAAAACAGAAAATCCCCCCCCCCAAAAAAGATTATGTTAAAAAATCTGCACGGCTTTACCAAAAATATGTAAATGAATGTTTGTGACAAATATTTGCACAAAAAGATTAATAAGCAGAAAGTGATCCAGGAGTGAACCAAATCTGTCATTAGTTATTTCAGTAACACTAACTAATAGAGTTTTTGGCTTGGCCTTAAGCTAAAAGGTTTGCTTTGTCTGGGTGCAGCTAACAGACTACAAAAGTCTATCTAAGGAGCTTCCACCCAGAACGCCAGCACCAGTGGCCACAGCTAGATGCCCATCCATGGCTAGATGGGCAGCTGAAATTACCAATTAGTTTACCAATTGGCTGCAGCAGATTCGATTGGTTTGTAATTAATTCTAGTTACTGGCCCGTAGAGCAGGACGGATGGCGCCATGCCTTTGTCCTACTGACACACTATCCCACAGAGCGGGGCCTCGGGGGGAGAGCAGCGGACATCAATACAGGCCCCTGCAGCTACTCCTGAGCCCTCCACCTCCTCCTCAACACACACACACACACACACATGGACACAATATACCTTATACAGACTCTGCTACGCAAACACACATAGACGGACCCCCTTGCAGCGCTTGACTGATTCCGGAGAAGGCGAAACCTCAACCGCCTGAGAAGGTGCTGACGACAAACAAAGACAACAGAAATCTTGTGTTTCGAGACCCTGACCCTGTGTGTGTGTGTTTCCTTGTGCAGGTAGGTAGGTAGATAGATAAATACAAAGTCTGCACCTGCAGCAATAGCGGTAACTGTCTTCTGGAGTGGACGGAGATGTTGATGCCATTATAACCAACATTTTACTGCCATTTTTTTTCTGTTATTTTATCCGTGATGCATAAGTATTTTTGCATGTGCAAGCAGGTGTGTGTGACTCTGTGTGTGTATTAGCAAATTGTGGAGTAGCACTGGCCCAGAGCGGAGGTCACATGGCTCATTGATACCTCCCACACTGAAGGTCAAGGCTTCTACACCCAGAAGGAGAGGAGGGGAGGCTGAAACAGATCGATGATCCAGATAAAAATACATTGCACCTCAGCTAGTCTGCTTTATAAACACAAAAGCGCACACACATCCACAAACATATTCACACACCCCCAACAAATGACTTCAGTGCCACTACAAATGATCCTGGCCTCTTCTTAATGAAAGTGATATCAAAGTGAGAGGCCGCAGCAGTGACTGGTGGCTTTTAGCATAACGATAAAGTAATAGAAGACCATTAAAAGATCATAACAGCTTAAACGATGAGAGGTGTCTGTTGTTGCTCTGGCTTAAACCTCCTGCAATCAAAGCACAGTTTGCACTCAATATAAAGGGGAACAAGTTGAGAGGTAAAGTTACTACTCATAATGATGGTGCATCAACCTCCACAGAGCATGAAGTCCACTGTAGAGCAGAAACAGAGACCGTGGTGAGCTGGAGAAAAAAAAGAGAAAACCAGACAAGACTGCAACTCGTGAAAGACGACAATGCGTGATTTATGTGAGCTGTAAGAGGAGTGGTAATTGGAAGTAAAGCTCCACAATGCTTTTAGTTAATGACAAGTCGACTAGTGAAAGATGTCTGCGCCACCACCACTCCATATTAAGGATGCTGGTTAACAGAGGAAAGAGGGCCGAATCGGTAAGCACTCATCATGTAATAAATGAAGAGCAATGCTGACAGGGAATGGAGGCCCTGGCAGCTACAGGCCCAAGCAAAATGCAAGTGTGTGTGTGTGTGTGTGTGTGCACATGCGCATGTGCGTGTATTTCCTAATCAGACTCTTCTTAATGTTATGGCAAGTATAGTACAATAAAGGCTGGCTGGTGTTCTGGTTTTGGCTTTCAAAATATAAAAATAAATTTCAAATTTTATTCTGCTTTCTTCTGGCGCCCTGCAAAATTGCTGTAAGTCCCAGACTTTTCAAATTTGAAATATAACAACCCACAGAATTTAACACTGAATGTCCTGAGTGACTAATAGCTCTCAGGACAGCCATGTAAAGAAATGGCCACTTCATCCAAGAAAATGAATGAGAAACACATCTGATCTCACCGCACTCCTCATCATTAGTATCAGCTGCAGAGACAGATGAGTGAAATCACCAAAGAGAGTTAAAATCAATACTGTTACTATCTTTCATCATGAGACAATTGCTGGCATGACGATATTTATTATTACTATAACTAAAACATATGTTGTCTGAGCTCATCTGCACAATCAAAGCATAAGGAGACAAAATTTTCTCGTCTGAATCAGAATTTTAATGAGTTTGCTGCAGTGAGGTGCTGATGTATTTTGCAACAAATTACTCAAATAGCATTCATTTGCAAGACAGCGTGAAGTACCTCTTGTCCTATAATGTATGAAGTGACATAAATCAAGACAAGGTAGGCGAGAGCATTTGATAAAAGCTAATTAGGTATTCAAGCTCTGGGTTTAAGGGGTCCTGGAGTTATTCAAACAAATTCATTAATCATGATGTGCACGTCAGTGGAAGATATATAGACAGAAGCATAACTGAGCTTAGCTGATAGTTTTGCTGATGATGCTAAAATACAGGAGATTTAAAACTAGAGGTTCACAATATATTAATATTATTTTGTCTCATCAAAAAAAAATTCTAAACACAGATTAACATAAGGACATGAACAAGGTTTTGTCTGCAGACATGCAGACTATTATGCAAATTCCAAAACAGTTGGGATGTTATGTAAAATGTTAATAAAAACAGAATGCAATGACCTGCAAGACTCATAAAGTCATATTTTTTTCACAATAGAATGTAGAAAACATGTCAGATGTTAAGCTGAGAAGATGTACCTTTTTAAGGAAAAATAAGGTCATTTTAAATTTGATGGTAGCAACGCATCTCTAAAAGCTGGCACAGGACCACGTTGACCTCTGTGTAGCATGCTTTCTTCTTTTAACAAACATCCATAAACATCTGGGAACTGAGGAGAACTGTTGGATATTAAGGAGAAGAATGTTGTGCCATTTTTGCGTGATGTAAGATTCTAGCTACTCAACAGTCCCGCGTATTCCTTCTCGTATTTTTCAAGATGCTCCAAATGTTTTCAACAATTGGTGAGAGGTCTGGACCGCAGGGCAGGTCAGTTCAGCAGCTGGGCTCTACTGCTATGAAGCCATGTTGTTGTCGCTGCAGTATGTGATTTAGCATTGTCTTGCTAAAATGTGCAAGGATTTCCCTGAAAAACATGTAATGTGTTGATCTGAAACCTCTGTATATACTTTAGCAGTGATGGTGCCTTTCCAGATTTGCAAGTGTCCATTCCATAGGCACTAATGCTGAGAACAAGCCCGATAATCCCTCTCCTCTTTAGTCCAGAGGGTTCTACATCCATGTTTTCCAAAAGGAATTTCAGATTTCAATTTGTCTGACCACAGAACAGTTTTCCACTTTGCCTCAGTCCATTTTAAAAAACAGCAGCATTTCTGGATCATGTTTGCATATGGCTTCTTATTTGCACAATAGAGCTTTAACCTGCATTTGTGGATAGCATGATGATCAGTGATTTCTGGAAATGTTCTTGAGTCTGTGCAGTGATTTCCATGACCGGAGCATCTCTTTTCTTTCAATGCAGCGCCGCCCGAGGGCCCGAAAATCAGAGGAATCCGATGTTCGTGTTCGGCCTTGTCCCTTGCACGCAGAGATTTCTCCAGATCATCTGAATCTTTTGATGATTTTATGCACTGTAAATGATGCGATATGAGATATTCAAAGTCTTCATAATTTTATATTGAGGAACATTATTCCGAAATTGTTCCACAATTTATAGATGCAGATTTTTGCAGATTGGTGAAACTCTGCCTCTCTAAGATGCCCTTTTTATACCCAATCATGTTATCGTTTATTGTTTCCAATTAACCCAAATTGTTTCAAAATATTCCTCCAGCTGTTTCTTTTTAGTACCACTTACCTTTCCAGCCTTTTGTTGCCCTCTCCCAACTTTTCTGAGACATGTTGCTGCCATCAAATTCAAAATTATCCAATATTTTCCTTAAAAGGGTATATTTGATATTTTTTCTATGTTCTATTGTGAATGAAACATGGGTTTTTGGGATTTCCAAATCAATGCATTGTGTCTTTATTTACATTTTACAAATGGGTTCCCAACTTTTCCGGAATTTGGGTTTGTAGAAAGCAGGTCGCTTGTTCAAAAGTGTGTGGTGAATAGGCAACAGAAATGTTCTGTGTAAACTTATTTCTACATTAAATATCCATAGTTACCGAAAAAAGAGATGAATGCTCACACATCTGTGGCTTTGCTCCAGTCAGTCAAGAATGTCTGAGCCTTTGGTGTCAATTGTGTAGTGAAAATTCTTGCAAAAGTGTAAGTACATTAACAAAACTACAATCAATAGCTCAGTGTGTCATAACAAGAATAAGGCACAGTAAATGTTAGATACATCACATCAGACAATCGACTTGATGTTGGATGAGATGTCCCTATTTCACCGCGGCTGTATCGAAGCCGCTCAAGCTTGCAAAACATACTGAGGGAGGACAGAGAAAGAGGATGTTTAGGGTGCTCGGAGCATGCCCGTGGCAAATCTCCGTCACATATTGTTTGTGTTTGGTGCTTGGCCCCATGAAGAATTAATGAAGCTCTCTCTGGAACGGTGGTATCATCAGGGCAGGGGAGAATCAGAGCATAGCAAAAACTCTATCACTGCCTATCCTGTGCAAACCTCTTGCCATTTATGGGAGCCATCCATTAGCTCCGGCCACAGGGCCCAAATCCTGCACGCATTTGCAGTCAGTCTGGAATTTGTGTGGTGTGTTCGTGCATGAGAGGAAGGAAGAAAAGGAAAATAGGATTAACAAATATGACAAAAAGTAACAAAGGAAGAAGGAGGAAGAAGAAAAAGCTCAATTAACATATTTTATATTTTTCTGACTATTCAATCGGTTGAGCTGTGAGCTGATTGGCTAAAATGGTTACCACATATTAAATTATATGCTCTGGTACAAGCATAGACTCTCGGGCAGCAGGGCCATTAGTACTGGTGGCTTGTTTGAAGCCTTAGGCAATTCCCAAATGCTCAACAGTGAAAGTGCATGTGTGTTTTAAGTATCTGTGAAAATGGTGTGGCAGGGAATAAAACAATAGCGGAAAGATGACAAAAAGGAAAAACAAATGGAAGCAAGACAAGTGGTGAGAAAAATTACGATGGAGCAGAAGATACAAAACAAGAAGACAACGGAGGAAGGGTCCAGCAGCAGTAGTAGAAGACAAACACACGCTCGCTCACACAGATGATCTTCTTACACAGCCTTGGCTGGGTGTAGGCTAACCACAATCCTGCTCCCTGCAGTGCTGACCGCAAAGCAGTCAACAGAGGCACACTGGGCCTTATCCTGCATGACATGCTGGTCGATAATCATGCACACCACCGCATAGCACAACACCACTGTAACTGCGATACCTGGGCCTGCCTGCCGGCTTGCATAAACAAACACGCCTGGATGGAGCCACACTCACCCTAACAGTAATTCGTTGTGTGGAAATAAAGATATATGTATTGAATATTTGATATTTCTCCCCCCCCCCCAGATGGTTCTAAGACTATGTACAGTATGTAGGAGAGAACAGTTTGCAGATAAAGCTCTCTGAGCTTGAAACATTCAAGTTTGTGGGGGAAAAAGAGCCAATATAAACTCCTGTAAACTACATTTAAAAGATAACAGTACATTCACATCTGCAGCACAAATTCCACAGTCTTTTAAACTGTATATAAAACAATGCACAGTAGCGGTTTCACTGGTGCCTCTGCTGAGGCCTTGCACCACCAGTGGTGTATGTGTGTGTGTGTGTGTGTGTGTGTATGTTTCTCTGGGTGTTTATTTCTGTCCTTTTGTCAGCAAAATTATACAAAACCCACCTGAATGAATATCATTGAGCATGGTTGAGGGGTACAGCACAGGCAGAAATTAAGATGTGGCTCCATACTTGATTTGAAACTTAAAAGGAAAAGCACTGACCTTGGTTAATTATGGTCTTGGTACATTAATACTATTATTGTTTGCCATTTTGTTATTTTGAGATTTCAATCAATGTGAACAAAGTTAGAAAAGATAGCAAACCTAAAAAGAACAGCTGAATTTTTGGTCAGTGACTACAAAGACTCTCTCTTCTTCTGTACGTCCCTACTAAACATACAGTACATTAAAGACTATACTACTTATAACATTACAATCAGGTCATACAGAGGATTAATTATTCATTAGTTGTTACTTTTTGCAAGCTTAGCAAACTGGGTAGAGGACGGCAATACGCATTAGCCCGAGATGAAGGAGAGTGAGCTAAACAACTTTGATCCTCAGCTGGTCAGCTGTGCCTCCATCTTTCCCTTTTCTGATGCTGGTAAATGCAATTCTGTACTGCCCTCAGTTTTGCCAATGGATCATCAACAATACAACTAGCACTCCAAAACAACAACAAGACTACCAGTCAAAGCTGTTAATGCACCGCTTATAGAAATTCTGCACCTGAACACATATTTTACTGCATAATTATTGTATGTATTTATATTTTCACAGGCATGACTAAAAATGCCTGTTTTTTATCTCATTTCTCACACAGAAAAACTGATTAGAATGCATTAGTTGCTCATTAATGACCTCAGAGGCATCAGTGTGTCATCTGTTAAGTACCTATTTAAATTCCAAAGAGTTTGAAAAACTGTGTGAAACTTTGCAGGTATTACATAATGCCTTCAATTCACTCTATAGTGTCTGATTTCCTAAGAAGGTTCACAAAGAACTCTCCTAAATGTCTGAGTAAATTTAACTTAGGACAGCTGTAGTTTTTTTTTTTTTTTTTTTAAAGGTGTTATAATCCCAAACAGAAGTAAATGTAAAACATCACAATCTAGAAGAAAGAAGAGAGAAACAGCAATACTTTACTGATACACCATTTGGGTAAAGATTAAAGAAGGATGATGCTGGAATTTATTTAAGAATAAATTCTTCCCTGTTTATGGTGGATGAGCAGAAGAGGAGATCCTGCTTTCATAGCTGAAACTGAATGGAAAACAAAAGGAATATGGATGGATAGATGCATGAGGCAAGAAACCCTGAAAACTATAAACTTGAAAAACTCAACAGCCCCACCTGCTGTTCTAAACTACTGCATGCTTTGACAGGTATAAAAGACAACCTGGTTTTCAGTCACATATGACAGTGCAGAACAAAAAACAATTTAAAAATAAAATAACAAATAAAAATCTACTAATGATAAATAAAACATATTTTTGCATTCCATTATCACAGAGAGCAGAAATCTACCTAAAGGCATGTTGCATCTGAGTTGAAAAGGTATTCATAGTCATGAAACAAACGCATGTAAAATCTCAGTGTTTTCGGTTTTCACAAGTTGAAACTGATAGAGCTGCACTACTGTGACGACACACACTAAAATATTTTAGCAATATTCACTCTATACTTAACACATAGATCACACATACATGCTTATGTTTTCATGCTTGTTGCTCTTGTTACAAAGTACACAATTAGTTTGATTTAGTTAATTTGTTTTAACACATTTTATGACGCTAGACTGCTGATTTCCACTTCTTCTCTGATTTTTGAGTTACTTGTGTGCTACTCCAGTCCTGCCTGGTTAGACAAAAGAGGAAGCTGAGAGTGAAGATGGTTGAAATACTGGGTCCTAAACAAATGGACCAAACCATCTGCTGTTAGAACACGGGGGAGGGGTGGAGTTTCTTTGTATTGAGTTTAGTTGTAGGCCATATGGGTATCCCCTTTGAATTTATAATGGTTTGTGCTGCTAGTATATAGTTTTCTCATTTAAGCTCTCCGGTTTATTTTGTCCCTGTTTAATGAAGTATTGTTCTAATTAGCTAATCTCGTTTATGGGTTCTGCTTATTTCCTAAAATTGTTTAATTTTATTCCTGACTATTAAAAAAGCAAACAAAAAACAAACAAATAAATAAAATAATATAAAATAAACACTTTAGAACAGTACACCTGTACCCGTGTGTCCTTTAACAGCTTGGTCCTTTACAAATATTTTCAAAAGGTTATTATTTTTTAAATAAAATAATATGAGGTAAATACTGCTCCATCTACATTAGGCTGCAGGCTACAACTCTGAAAACTGTGCACACTAGAAGAGTAAACTGCCTACCATATGAAAGTGAGGTGTGAGATCCTAACAGAATGCCTCTAACTGGATATAAACATTAGATTTCACTTTGTCAAAGGATTATTTTAGGGCCCTGTGTATAAACCTGTACTAGCTAGTACCTGTACTAGATAGTAAGCTTAGAAAGATTTAATTAAGACATAAAAACATTGTTCTGGATTTTGTAGTCATATAGCAGTGTATCCCACTACATTGCAGCTTTCAGGCATTTATCATCTGTTTGCTAAAACATTGAATAAACAATGACAAGGCTTAACACAATATAAAGTGTGGAAGCTTATTTCTGCCAAGGGGAAGAAAAAAAGGCCATCCGCAAGTTGAAATTTCAGGTTCAAAATTCTGACTTATTTAGAAGTTTTGAGATGCCTCATTTTAAATTGTGACATAATAAGCTGAAATTTTAAGATAATAACTCGATTTAGCTCTACCTGGCATTTTTTTTTCCAGTGGGAGAAATGAGCTTCCATAATAAAGTCAAAAGAGTACAATGAATTTCCCATTCCCTAGATGACTTTTCTCTATGGTATAATCCACTTTCAATAAATTTCGTTTATTTGAAATGTCTTACATTAACTTGTGGAGTAATAATTAAAGATGTAAGACAGCGGCTGACAGCTTCAGGTAGAACGTACACAGTCCATGTCAAAGAAAACAAACCTGATACCTTTAATCAGTTTGTCAAATAACAAGGTGCTTTTCACTTTATAGCCCTTTAAACCTTTCAAACAAATGCAGCCAAAGGAGAAGTGCAGACATGCACATGCGCAGACATGCAGTCCATTTTCTTCCACTAAACGGACACAGTCTTACAAGCATGCAAACACACATAGCTAAACTCTAAAAAAAATCTATCTGTAGCCTCTTTGAACAGGAACAACAAAGCAAAGATGGGAGGTCAAGACAGAGTGGCCACCTGTGTTGACCACCATCTGGGCAGACTTTGATTCCCCTTGATTAGAGCAGTGAAGCCAAGCAGAATCTCTGTCCTCTGTCAGATGGATTAAACCACTTAGCAAATTAGCAGTGTTCCCTTTCCTGGTTCGCAACACACACGGACACATGTGGATGCACAGTGCAAACACATACTGTAAAAGCAAAAGTACAGGAATGTGCAAGTACATACACCTGCATGCACAAACAAGAAGCATGGCGTACTGAAAGGTCTGGAGAGACTATAGCACGAGAAACATGTAGAGGCTGGATGGAGGTTAAAGAAGAAGGGAGGACATCGGAGTGGGGGTGGAAAAACTGAGGTGAAAGGAGTGGAGAAGAGCAGTCGGCAAAAAGAAAAAAAAAAGATGAAAAAAGTGGTGGATGTGGAGGCAGGTGAGGAGGGCATGGTGTGTCCTAGTGGGAAAAATGACTGCTGGACAAATTAGTGTAACACCAAAATCCAGTTGAAGGGACCATGTGGGGAAAGGAGAGAGGAACAAGGTGCACGGGGAACTGTTTATGGCACGCAACCGCCATACAGGTGTCAGCACCAGTACACATCACCTCAAATGGACAGTTACATGCATGCAAGCCCTTACACACTATTCTTCACATTTCTCTTTATTAATATGGTATACATCTATACAGACGCAATCATTGCTTCATATTTTAAAGCTATCAAAAAACAGACACACGGTAATGATCACATTATGTGACTTCAATACTAATCAAATATTTATGCAAAGAAAACATCCACATGTGCACTACACACGTGCATGTATGTGTGTGTGACCATGCTGCGTTAATCTCAGCGTCCGGGGAAGCACATCAGGGAATAAAGAACACAACAGGATCAAATTGATTAAAGCTGGAGTTCTCAGCAGTAATACTGAGGATTAAGACAGCTAATAAATGTTTCATTCAAAGACAGACGTAGATCAAACGTGAGAAAGGCCTCAGCTCACTCTCTGGGGTTGGTGAGATTCTGCTCTTTTCGCTCCTCTTCCTCCCCCTTCTCAGTCTCCTCCGCCTCCTTCAGCTGTTAGTTTTCAGCTGTATTATGACAGCCACTACAGATCATCTCACTAGCAACTACAGGCCCTGCCCTTGCGCCTACACATCATTAGCCCCCCATCTGTCAGCTTCCTAACAGGTTTCCACTAATGTGGCCAAGGACTCACTTCATTCCATTCCTATCCAACAGACAGCAGAAATTTACTTAAAACTTAACTTTGTCCTGTTCAAGCCAAAGCTTCTTTCTTCTTTGTCTCTTAGTAATCTCTCATTTACCTTCTGTCATTCCTTTGGATCCTGCTTCCTCTTTCATCTTTACTTCCTCTCCTTCCTCACATTACTTTTGCTTATCCTTTTCCATCTCTCTCCGCACTCCTCGTCCACTTTTAACCTTTCTACTCAACTCCTCTCACACCCTCCCCCTTCTTCATTCGCTATACTTGTTTTGTGTCTGGTGAGATTCAGGGCTAGTGCCAATGGTCAGCAGGGGATTGGGAAAAGATGGAGGATGGAGAATGTGTGAAAACCAGTTAGGTCACACACCAGCTCTGCAGGCTAGAGGCTCAAAAGCAGAGAGAGAAGCACAGATAAGTTGCATATATGCCCAAATGCAGAGACAACCAAGCAGAAGCAGCTTCTAGAAGTTCAAAAAAGTAACATTCAAATGCAAATGTGTGTAGAATGAATGGAAGGATGTAATGGTTCATGGTGGAGCTGGTGACACTGGTCTTGGCAAATGGGCTGTGCGGCTGTGTGTTCAGCTGTCTATGGAGGGGGAATACAGCAGTGGTTGGGTGAATGGAACAGGTCATTTAGCCAATCCCCCAGGTAGGGGGGCTGGTCTGACACGGCTCGTTTGTCACAGTTCAATAACTGCCACTCCGGAGAGTGTGAGGGAGAGAGAGAGAAAACAAGTGAGAGAAGGATAGGAAGCGTGTGTGTGTGTGTGTGTGTGTGTGTGTGTGTGGGCTTGTGTTCAGCCCCTGGAAGCACAGCTGATTCCCAGGGCTTGTCCCTCCATTTGAGGCCTCAAACGGGGTCACAACGAAGGCCAAGCAATGATGGACTCAGACATCATGATGTGAAAACTTGTAAGCCTTGGCCTGGAAGAATTATTTTCGCTCTAACTGGTAGATGTTTTGGCTTTCCGGAATGTGGGAAAACTGAATTATTACTCTCCTCTTGAACCCAACGATGGCCTACTCCAGTGATAGGCTTCTGATAAATCATCAGAATAAAAACCAAAATAGCATTTCCTGAGTAAGAATTTTCTATAGTTAAGTATAGGTAACAGACTGAACAGGGACAGACTTTATACAATAATAAAAAAAAAAAACTTTCAGTAAATACTGAGTAGATGCATAAAGTATTTATCTGCTATTTTATGGCCATTTATTGGCTTTTTTTCTTAGTGAATGCCCAATACTGGAGACTGTCTCATATCTGACATAGTGCATATGGTATATTCATTTATCAGAAATTAACATAATTCCAAATCTAAAGGTACAAGAAATTTCTTTCTTTTGAGAAATAACAAACATTGATTGGGTATGCATGAAGCCAGATGACACACATTAGTTAGTTAAACTGCAGGGATGTCTTAAAGACATAAAGGCCTGGGTGACCTCTAATTTCCTAATCTTAACATAGTATCAAACCAGATGCTTACTCTGGATGGCATTACCTTGGCCTTAAGTAATACTGTGAGGAATCTTGGAGTCATTTTTTTGACGAGGATATGCCCTTCAATGCACATAAACATTTTAGGACTGCTTTTTTGCATTTATGCAATATCTCTAAAATTAGAAAAATCCTTTCTCAGGCTGATGCTGAAAAACAAGTTTGTGCATTTATTACTTCTAGGCTGAACTACTGTAATTCATTATTATCAAGTTGCCCTAGAACTCCCTGAAAAGCCTCCAGCTGATACAAAATGCTGCAGCTAGAGTACTGATAGGGACTAGAAAGGGAGAGCATATTTCTCCCATATTGGCTTCTCTTCATTGGCTCACTGTTAAATCCAGAATTTAAAATCCTTCTTCTCACATAAAAGGTCTTGAATAATCAGGCCCCATCTTAGCTTAAAAAACCTCATAGTACCACATCACCCCAATAGAACACTTTGCTGTCAGAGTGCTGGCTTATTTGTGGTTCCCACAGGATGGGAGGCAGAGCCTTCAGCTTTTAGGCCCCTCTTCTGTAGAACCAGCTCCCAGTCTGGATTCAGGAGACAGACACCCTCTCTGTTTTTAAAATTAGGCTTAAACCTTTTCTTTTTGATCAAGCTTATAGTTAGGGCTATTTCGGGTGAACCTGAACCATCCCTTAGTTATACTGCAATAGACCTAGGCTGTTGGGGGCTTCCTATGATGCCACTGAGTGTTTCTTCTTCACTCACCTTTTTAACCTTTTCATCTCTGGCTCTCTTCCACAGTGTGTCTTTTGGTCCTGTCTGTCTCCCCGCAGCCCCAACAGGTCACAGCAGATGCCTGCCCCTCCCTGAGCCTGTTTCTGCCAGAGGTTTCTTCCTGTTAAAAGGGAGTTTTTCCTTCCCACTGTCACCAAGTACTGGGGGGGGGGTCATCCGATTGTTTGGGTTTTCTCTGTACTGTTGTAGCATCTTTACCTTACAAAATAAACCACCTTGAGGCAACTGTCATGATTTGGTGCTATTTAAATAAAACTAACTGAATTAAAGGGCTTTATAATATGAAAAGTACATAAATATAAACAAAATTAAAACAATAAAAAAGATGAAGGTCCATTATTCTGAGTTGGACATATTGATTTGTAAAGTCCCTTTAGCATGTTGTTCAGTGTGTGACAGAATGATCCTCCAGCATTGTGAGAAAGCCAAAGATTTTCACACATCTCATTGAGCGAGTGGTGAGAGACACCACAATCTGTCCTTCTTCTCACT
Organism: Pterophyllum scalare; assembly: GCA_024447675.2. Lineage (NCBI taxonomy): Eukaryota > Metazoa > Chordata > Actinopteri > Cichliformes > Cichlidae > Pterophyllum > Pterophyllum scalare. The sequence goes on from JAMQGT020014504.1 coordinate 110,099, forward strand.
TTGAAAATCAATAATAAGCTTCTATGTGTTCATTCACGTGTCTCAGTGTCTTTCCTTAGAGATGCCTGAGGCACAGATTTGTATTCATCACAAGTGGACTGAGAGATTTGTAGTTTTATCGGCAGACCCCCCCTACCCCCAGCTGCCCTCCCCCCATTGACATTTAGGAACTGTTGATTCAGGTGGGTTTGATCCCTTTATAATAGACTCCTTTTCTGAGCCAGTTCAAGGCTTGATGTTTTACAAAGATTTTTGTCTCCCTCTTGTGGTAATCACTGGAATGCACATGACAACAACAGTTTTTAGAGGCCAAATGCCAAAAGATTATTATTATGATGATGAACAGAAATAATTTTATTTATTTATTTATTTTTAAAATAAATTATTTAAATAATGTCATGCACTCTTGCCCCAGCTTATAATGTAGCGTGTTGCAAAATGCACCACCTTAAAACACCATTCGCAATATTTATATAATATTATTATTTTTTTAACATTATGGACAAAGTGTCATTGCAATATGATTAAGATAAGACAATTATGATTTACTTTAAATGCTATTTGCAAACTGTCATCCTTCAGTCACAGTACTACTCACAGTGCATGTTGCTTAAACATACAGCCTGCCTGTGTAAGTTTCAGTGTTGATGACCACAACAATGCAACACAGAAAACAAGGTAACAAAGCATATCAAATACAGAGATGACATCTTTACCTAGGAAGATACATCTAAATGCTGTGCTCTGACACAACCTTTAGATGAAACATAAACTCTTATCTTTCACTTGACTGTGAAAGAGTTGCTGTTTCACACATGGGCTGAGCTGACTGTGGTCAGTGACATCACGGGAAAAAAGCGCTTCCTCATTCAAAATGACTCACTGATGTTTGAGCCACATGAGGTTGTTGGTAAGCTATTAATTTTGGAGAAATGCCCTGCAAGTGAGGTCTAAACTAGAGTTGCGTTCGGTTAAAGGAAGTAAAAAATAAGATGGCCCCCTTGATGTTTAAAGATGCTTTCTGGGTAAGTCTGTTTTTGTGGTCTCATGCTGTACTTGCTTACTTGTTCTTGCTGAAAATCGAAAGGCCATTGATATAGCTTTTAAACTGTAGTCAAATGTATTCATTATATTGAACAGGCAGTTTTAGTAACCTGAGAAACATTTTATTATAGACAGCTGTCGCTGGTTCATACAGTATTTTAACTCCTAACTGTTATCTGTAAGTTAAAATCTGCTCACATTTCCATCACATTGTTGCCAAATCCGGTAAACTGCAAGCGACTAGAGTTTATACCAGTTTAGACACACAGCAGTAAAAAAACAAAAACAAAAAACGCTTAAGCATAATATCATGAGTTGTACCATTATCATAACTGTAAAGCCCCTTTAATGTGTTGACTTGCCACCTTGCGCACTTGAAGCTTTATGTGACGATCTAGGCTTCGGTGTCTCATACAAATATTTTTGAACATCCACAAGTGTTAGTTCTGCATTTTAACTGAGTCCAGAACATGTTGCAATGCTTTTTGAGAAATGCTTTTTATTGCAGCATTTTTCTTTTCTATGTCTTCTCAATGCAGGGGTCCGATTTCACGTGCCACGTTGGATATGAAACTGTGATCCAAAGGTTACGAGATGGAAGGCAAATGTGCAAAGATGTGGAGGAGCTTTTGAAGATGAGGTTGGATCCATTTGCAACTGAGCAATCAAAATGAACTTTAAAAGTTGTGGGATTTATGATTTTTATCATAGCCATGCATTTCTGTCCATGATCTGCAGTTCACACCATGATGCACAGAGTGCAATATAGCAAATCCCATAAAGGCGGGTCTCTAATAACCTTTTTATTATAATATAAAACTTGTAATTTGCATCACTCAATGACTTCCGACTTGAGCCATAAATTTCAGACAGAAATTAGTATCTAGTTGTCATTTCATTCATTAAACACCATATGTTGTTAGTCATAGAGGACCTACACTGAAGCAGGCCCATGACTCATTAACATCAGATGGCAGAATGTAGCAATTTTCTTTAGATGATAGTTCTTTTATTCAGTCTTAAAATATAAAAATATTAAGCATTAACACTAAATTGTGATTGCTGAAGTGTAGTAATGATAATGACAAATAATTTAAGATAAACCCAAAGATGTAACCAAAACTATCTTTGTTATTTTATTACCTGAATAGAATAACATAAACTACAGTCAGTGATCCTTCAGGTAAAAGAACAAAATCTCTGAAGCTTTAGAGGCAAAAAGGTTAAAAGTGCAAAAGTTGGTATATGCAAGTCAAAATGTCAAAATGATAAAAGACAGTTTTACAGCTAAATAGGAAAAACAAAAACAAAAACTAAAATTCTGGGTTCCAGAGTGATTTGTTTATATATTTATACTCCACAGGGCACTAGCAGAGGAAAAGTATGGAAAGGAACTGGTGACCATTGCTCGCAAAGCTGGAGGACACACGGAGATCAGGTGAAAAAAAACTTGCTTTATATTCAAAATATTTGTTTTGAGGTCAGTATTATGTATTGTATAGACTGATCAACAAAATAATATATATGTCAATTTGGCAATATATATTTAGAGGTTTTAATAATGTACTAAGGCATGGATTTAGGGTGAATTTTAAAACTGAGTGGCACTGACCAGGAAGACTAAATATAAACCTGTATTCAGCCAGATTCTTTTAGAGGAAACGTTTGTGTGTGAGACAGAACGTTAGACACAGAAAAGAGACTCTGTGTGTGTGTGTGTGTGTGTGTGTGTGTGTGTGTGTGTGCAGTGAGGCTCTTGCTCAGTGTACAGTAGGTCATTACTTGTTGTCAGTTTCCTGTTCCCTGCTCTCAGAAATCTTTACAGAACTCAACATGTTCTAAGAATAACAAAAAGGAAACACCAATCGTTTTCGTGAAATAAAGCCAGAAAGATTTTCGGGTTGTTTTTTTTTTGTTTTTGTTTTTTTTAACAATGTTCAGGTGCAAAGTCTGCATGGCAGTCTGCTGTCTTGGCAGCTGGTTAAACATTAAACACATGGTACAGGTCTATGACGGCTTGGTGTTGCTTTTAGTGTGAAAGGGTTAATCTACCTCTCTGTAAAAGAATCAAAAACTGCAGGCATGCTGAATATTTTTGAGTATAAATCTGTGTTGTTGTTTTTTTCTTCAGCACTTTGAGGGCATCATTTGAACAACTGAAAACTCGTAAGTCTATGTGCTCAGTGGGAAGTTACAGCCAAATGTGTGCTTATAAGTCAAATGATTCATTTTGCTGTTTGAATGTTATTTGGTTGCAGAAATTGAGAACATTGGCAACTTTCACATCCAACTATCTGATATATTGAAAGAGGAGGTGAAAAAGATTGAGACTTTCAGAGAACGTCAGAAAGAGCAGAGGAAGAAGGTATTTGGGAAATGTGTGTTGCTTAACGACTGACTTATTAAACACAAAAACAGATGCAGAAGGTTTGAATTTTCTGAGGGTAATATTACTTATTAATCTTATTATTACTGCACAACTGATATGACTAATATTGCAAGTGTTTAATGGCTGCAAATGATTGCCAGTTTTAATAGAAACAGTTGTGTACAAGTACAGCCAGTGTACTGCAACCGAGTGCAAGAGTCATGCAATAACTCCTGTTTTGAAAATCACTGTGTTGCAGAAGCTTTGACTTAATCTTACAGCCATTAAAATCAGTTTACAGACACTGAGTGCAAATGCTGTGGCAGTAACTGATACGGGGAAACCAACAGTTTCAAGAAAAAAACAATTCAGGTTTTGAGTAAAGGTTAATTCTGTTTTGATGTAAGTGACATCAACACTTGTTACATTAAAAGTACAAATAAATAAAATAAAATAAATCCTTGACCTTAATAAAACCGTGATTGTCAGGTGTGTATTGAAGCAATTCCATCAATTGCTAAATATTTTAATTTCAACCTTTTGTCTCTAGTTTGAAAGCATCATGGAGAAGGTTCAAAAGAAAAAGGTTTCTTTCTTCAAGAAGACCATTGAGGTAGGAAATGCTGCCACCGGTACCATTTATAAATGAACTGAAACGTGATATCGGGGTGGTTTTGTGGTAAACGTGGAGATATAAGCACATTCAAAATGTGATTTACGTTCTAGCAACCACAAAAAAGTATCAGATTTTTAATTTTTTTTTTGCATCATTTACAAAAAGTATTCTTCCTGTTGCTTTATGGGAAGTGTAACTTTTAATTTCTGTTTCTCTTTTTCTCAGTCAAAGAAGACTTATGAGTTGAAGTGCAAGGAGGCTGAAGAGGCGGAGCAGGTTGCTGAGAAAACAAATGCTACCTCCAAAAACCCTGAAAAGGTAAAATGAATGCACGAGCTACCTCCCTAAGAGAGAAAAAGTGTCAAAATACAAACTTTTGTTTTCCTTTAGAAACGTAACCCACGCTGCACAAATGCCCACTGAGTCAGTTCTGTTCACGAGCTACAAGTTTACAGCTGTTAGCAGTGCAGCAGTAACGATGGGACTTTTCTGCAGTTGTGCAACAGTTTGCAAAGCAGAACTGAAGTTTGTTTGTGTGCTGCTGTGCGATGTTTCATCTTTCTTTCATCTCCTTCAAGACCATTCCCCATATACAACCTATTTATATTTCAGTGTCTGTGACTTGCATAACTCACTGAATGCAGCTTCCTGTGCAATATTTGATTCATAGGTGCGTCACAGGATAAAGCAATGCAGACAGACAGCCAGTGAAGCCGGTATGAACCCACATTCTATTTTAACCTGCATATATGTTTCAGTTTGTCGTATTCATCGTGCACTTATTTATTTAGAGAATACTTAACTGACAAACTAATTAAAAGACTGCACACAGTGTTCATAACCAGTGTTGCATTTGTTAACTTTAATCATCTCTGTTCTCACAGAGAAGGTGTATTTTAACAACATTGTTCAACTTGAAGCTGTTCGTCAGGACTGGGAGGAAACACACAAAAGTACATGTGAGGTACAACGGAATATTGTCTTATGATGTTACCATCCAGAATAAGGTATTTTAACCACAGCGAGTGCTATGCACCACAACCCCTTTAACCCAGTGAAAAACTGTGAAAACCTTCCTGCTGCTGACCGTTGCGGAAGTACACTTCGTTTTGTATTGAGAGAACCAAAAATGGAAAAAAAAACATCCATCACACGAGAGTTCCCTTTTTTTTTTTTTTTGACATGCCTGCTTCTGTGTTGATTTTACTGTCTGCAGAGTGAGGCAGCTAAGGAGAGCAGTACAAGTAAAAAGATGGAAAAACAACCAATAATGAGCTTTGCAAATATACAGCAATACAGCAAACATAGGCAATAATACAGCATTCATTTGGAAATTTCAGGTGTTCCAGCAACTGGAGGGGGGATCGCATCAGCATGCTCAGGTGTTCTCTCTGGGACCACTGCAATCATTTCTCCATGCAATGTGTCAAAGATGATGAGGTGTGGTAGTTGAATTTATGTTCTTGATATTTAAAATACCCAAACTACTTCTTGCTAAAATTATTAAAAAAACAACATGGTTATGTGACCACTATAGTGTTAGCACCATTCATACATTATAATGACCAAATTACCATGCCTCAATTATATTATATTATTTCTATAAGTTAACAGAATAAAAAAAGAAACAATAAACTGAACTTCCATTCTTACATTTAATATAAGTGCTGATGTCTTGCATGAACACCTAAAGCTAAAAAAACCCCATCTCACTTGGTTTTACAACAAGCACAGGTTCAAATTTCATTCCCAAATATCCTTTTAATGAGATCTTATCACTCAGAAATGTAACAATGGTACAGCTTAGTTGTGCCACTCTTTCCGATCACATTTTAGGTCAAAGAGCTGTCAATTTTCAAACTAGAATTGATGCATTTAAATTGAACACCAGTCCACCACTTTGGCCTGCTACTGGATAAACTACTGGAGGAACTGCAATAAATACTATGTCTTTAAGCTAAATATGCAAAATCTGGTAACATTAGAAGCTCAAGTCAGCTAGGATTTTCACTTAGAGCATGTTAGTAGGCTCATGTAGCATGGACTCCTTCTTGAAAGTAATTACAATCAGTAAATACATCATTTTGTCAAATAGCTTAGTGGGCATAACATACATACTTGCCCAATGTCTTCCTAATTGTATTTAGACCTAAACAATGATTTTTTTTCTAAACCTAACCAATTAGTTATGCTATATCTGTATTAATATAAAAGTCAATAATTAAAGTCTCTAACCATGGAAAAAAATTTAATTTAAAATTTTTAAAGTAATTTCCTGATTTTCTCCCTTTTAAAAGAGTTACGAGGAGGTGAGGAAGTTTCTGGAAGAGTGTGACATTACCAAAGACAACAACTGTTTCATAGAAATGAAAGGCACTGGATCAAAGCCACCAGGTAAGCTTTCACAGTGGGCCAACCAGGCATTTGTACTTACTGGAAAAAGATTGTTCTATTTAGTTGTAAGTACAAAGCTGAAGTGAGAAAAGTTCTACTACAAAATAAGAGGATATATAGAGAGAGTGCTGCTCACCTTCTACCCTTTCTCTTTCAGTTGTCACACAGGCAGAAAGTCACACTTAACCTCATTTTTCAGCTTTCTCTTTTCTTCTTACAGAGCCCATAGTGTTTGAAAGCTATTACAAGATGGGGACAGTCAGTGACAACAATGGCCAAGCTCATTTTACAGAAGAAGATGTGACAAAGAGGTGAGACACAAGTAATATGCAAAGAAGAATCAAGAAGAGACATAGGGCAACTGTGGATATACACTGTACTCTGCAAAGTAACATGAAAATTGGAAATGTCTGTTCTTTATTCACCATCAGCTTTAGTTTAGCTCTTAATTTTAATGTTACAAATTTGGATTTTGCTCGCTGAATCTCCAAAAGTCAACATTTGTATCATAAATATCTTTCTTGATCTGGAGGTGCTCTGACCCCCTGCTTGGAAACTCTTTGAGCATTAACATGGACGGTCCTCTAGCCCACGATCTACACTGTCATCCACTGAAGACTGTAAGCGCCGCAGCCACTCACTCGGTTATATTGTTGTACTATAAGCAGAACTTAATGTTCAATATTTTGTTGGTTTGCTATATTTTTTTAAGGTGGTTTAAATAGTTGGGTGTTCTAATAATATACTGGAGGGAATTTCAATATGGGTTCATATTTGGCACAGCAGTGAATTGTTTTTTAAACGTTTCACAATACAAATTAGAGACAAGAATTACATATATTAAAGTAGGAAAGTACACTTGAAAAGTAAGAAAGAACTTAAATGGGACTCAATCAGACATAAATGCTATAGTGCCCTTGAAGAGAGGCTAATATTTTTACTAATATCTTCTCCAATCAGTCATTTATGTGCCAAATATGTAAAAACTGTATCATCTACCGTATTAGGTTTCTTATTTTATTTGCAGGCCTTACAGCAGAAAAAAAAGATACTGTACAATAAACAAATTTTAGTTACATTACATGGTTAATGTAGGCATTTTAATATGAGTGTGAAACTTCGTGCTATTTAAAGCAGAACTCAGGTGGGTGGATGAGAGTAGTCACCTTCAGCCTTATTGAGAGCAGTTGAACTCTTTGTGTTTGAACTATTGTTGGTCCCGTTTGTTTGAAATAGCCGCTAACAAAACAAAATTCTGATTTTATTTCTTCTTTAGTTGAGATTTCCAGTGAAGGATATATACCCCTTCCATACATTCACCAAGAAGCACCATTGGCCACACTTCCAGCTGATGAAGTCTTCTATGTTGTGCTTTATCAATACACTGCACAGGTGATTTCCATTATTATTTTATCACCTAAGTAAACTGAACACCAACCAAGCTTATCAAAGAAAGAACAAAGGAAAGTTGTAGATTATGTTAAAAGAATGTGCTACTGTAGGTATTTAAGCAATATCTGGCTGTAATTAAGATTTGCCTTCTTTACGTTGCCTGCTCAGGAAGAAGATGAGCTGTCTGTGAGCCGAGGGGATGTGGTTCGGGTGCTGGAACAAGAACCAAACGGGTGGTGGATGGTGGAGAGGAATGGGTTGACTGGACTGGTGCCAGGAAACTATCTAGGCAAAATTTAAACATGTACACAAACACACACACAGTTATTTTTCTTACACTTCAGGGAACATTAAATTTATTTACATTAATTTCCTAAAAAATAACTGCAAACTCAACTATAATCTTCACTTGCCTGGCCTTAACCCTAATCCTTATCTTAAACCAGTGATTCTCAAACTGTGGGCGGGCCCACTGGTGGGATGCAGAGCCACAGCAGGTGGGGTGCAGCAGATAACCAGGTGAAAAATATAAAGGGAAACTGAGGTGAATGACTAGGAGGGTTTTTTTTAATTAACAAGAATTTGCAGATGCTATTGTACTGATGATGTGCAACTTTATTTAAGTAAAATTTTATGTGCATCCCTTATTTTATTGATAATATAATTGATGAAAACTGTAGGGTGTGGGGGTTTTTATGTCTTCTGATTTAGAGCATGCCAAAAAGGTTTAAGAACCACTGCCTTAAACCAAGTCTCATTATAAAATGCAGTGATTTATGTTATGGGTACCCCCCCTCCCAAAAAAAACCAAGAAAGGGTGGTGAGTTCCTATCACAGTGTGATTGTGTAAACATACAGTACTTGTGTCTTCACATCAAAAGCTATGCTTCACATATGTCAAAACTTGCAAGCTTGGAAGGACCAAAATGAACACATGCCACACACAACACCGCCTACGCACACACACATTTTTGCCACGCTTTTTTCCAAGTGTTCTTTACAGTATTGGCTGACATCAAAAACTTACAGATTGTCTAAATCTGAAGTGAAAATGTAACATCATAGTAGGCAGCAGATCATCTGAACAGTTTATGTTAGATGCAAAAAAAATTCCTTCACCAACTTACATCTGCTTCATTGTTCACACCAGTTTGGATAATCAGTGTAACTACTGTGAGTTAATCATAAAAAGATAATAATGAAACATGCCCCAAATCCTGTTCTAGGGATTTTTCTAGTCTTTAGTTCCTGTACTTATAATGCGTGACCAAAGCATGGTTAACTATCTACCTACATAGTCAATTTACCATATTTTCAACATGAATCTGTTTGTTTCTGTTCTAATAATAGAAAACTAGTACTGCACCAGTGCAACCTAAGCACTGTAGCATCACATCATTTTTAAAAGTTTTTTTTTAAATCAAAAACATGAACTCCACTGAGTTGTCATCAAATGAGACAGACACAGCTGCATTCATCTCAAATGGGAAGAAAACAGGGCAAGACTAATGGATATGAGTACCATATTTGATGTAATAAAACATGAGTGACTGCAGTGGTTAAGCAGCTGGGTACCTTTCTCTACAGCATAGATGCACGTCTCTGTCCTTCTTTGTCTAATTTTATATCTGAATAACAATGCAACAGTCTTTCAAATTATCAGTGTACTTAGTGCACGTGAGCTGGTAAACATAGAGGACTAGATATTCAGTCATGTGAAAAAGAAAGTTTCCAGAGGACTCTATGCAGCCTTGAAGAACTGAGTACACGCCATGATTTAGTAGCTTGTAGAACCACCTTTAGCAGCAATAACTTAAGGTAATCACTTTCACGACTTTATCAGTGTCTCACACTGTTGTAGAGGAATTTTGACTGACTCTTCTTTACAACTTTGCTTCAGTTCATTGAGGCTTGTGGGCATTCGTTTATGCACAGCTTTCTTAAGCTCTTGCCACAGCATTTCAGTCATACTGAGGTCTGTACTTTGGGTCATTGCAACACATTCTTTTCTTTTTCAGCTTTTTTCTGTTGCAGATTTACTGGTATGTGTGGGATCACTGTTCTGTTGCATGACCCGATTTTGGCCAAGATTTAGCTGTTGGACAGATGGCCTCATATTTACTGTATGCTTTGGTATACAGAGGAGCTCATGGTCAACTCAGTGACTTCAATGTGCCCAGCTCTTATTGCTGCAAAACAAACCCAAGCCATCACCCCTCCACCACCATGCTTGACAATTGCATGAGGTTTTTATGTTGACATGCTCTTTGGTTTTATGGCCAAACACCTCCACTTTGGACAGCATTACAAAGATCTTTTTGTTTATTCAAATACAATTTTGCAAACCTAAGCCATGATTTTTTTTTCTTCCTGGCAACCCTTCCAAACAAACCATACCTGTCCAGTCCTTTTCTAATTGTACTGTCAGGAGCTTTAACATTTAACACGCTGAATGATGTTGTGCAGATGTAGCCTTTGGGTTTTTGCAGTTTCTCTGAGCATTTCCATTGTCTTACTTTGGATGAATTTGCCAGGATGTCCATTCCTGGGAAGACTGTGGCATTAACACAACACACCTAAATGCTCCAGATCAGCAAGCATTTGATTAGCAGCACCTGGCTGCTACTTACACTCTTAATTAATATGGAAGTAGTAAGGATGTACTTAGTTTTTCACAGGACTGCATAAAGTCCTGCAAAAAACTCTCCTTTTCATATGACTGTAGTACCTCATTATTTATATCTCCTGTTTATAAAAGTATTTTTTGTAACCACTGCATAGACCATCAGCTACAATAGTAACACCTATATATGAACTAGAATAAACAATTTTTTTATTTGTCAAATGACAGCATGTTTAAAAATGTTTCATACATTTCCATGTGCCTGATGAAATAGCCAATTATTATTTGTCTAAGTACTTTGTGTCTGGTTTGGTTGGTAGCATATTTACTGTCATGTAACACGATGTGAAAAAAACCAAAAAAAAAGTTGGAACAATCCAGTTGAAGTGTATGAGTTTATTTGTCACCTGCTTGTTCTTCAGTCATTACAATTTATTTTATCATATTTTGTTCAGTGGAACTAGCTAAATATGGGGTCAACTCAACGGCTTAAAATATTAAAAGGGTGCAAGCATTCACTACAAGGTAAAAAAAAGTGTTTTTTTTTTTTTTTAAATCAGGATTATACTTAACAAATCAAACTAAACAAGGAATTCTGAGACTGTAACAGACTGAATCTACATATATAAATCTTTAGGTAACACTGATAATACTCCTACTAATGGCACTGGAGACCAAATAGTTAATTCACAATTTATATCTCGTTAGTGAAGCCTGATTTGGAAATTTACAATCTGAATATCTGTGAACATGAACAACTCATTAACCAAACATGGCTTTGAGAATGAGATGCAGAGCTGTTCCAACACATAAAAAAAACAAACAAACAAACAAAAAAAACCATTCATTTTTCTTATTCTGCAAATCTTAAACACTAGACTGCATTCACGTAACAGATAAGATCAAAACCTCGGATCTGTACTATGGCAAAAAAGATTTGTCTGGTCAAACCCGGTCTTGGTCATAGAGTACATGTTCTTTTTAGTATAGCTTATACAGTTTAACAACCACTAAATATCTCCAGAGTTCCAACTGTAGTGCAAAGTAGCACACAAAGAAAAAGTTTCCATACAACACTCCCAATCTTATTTTCACATGTAAGCCCCTCATCATCCTTCTTGGGAATATACACTAATTTTATGAAGCCACAATTAAAAGGAAAAAAAAAATTGCACATCAATAATCAAAAGTCAATTAGCCATATACAGCTTTGGCTTTTGTAAATATTTCAGTATTTGTAACAAAAGAATAAACATTTAAAAGTAACAGGAACTTGGAAAGCATGTCAATAAATAAATGGTTTTCCCTTGAAGCCCCCACCCACCCAAAAACGTCAGTGTTCGCTACTTCATCATGAATTGTGCAAGGCGTGCTTGAGCTTATATAACTACAGCTGATATCTACTGTGGACATGTCCGGTGATGCTCCTGTTGAATTTCTTAGTGCTTTGTTGGCTGGCTGCATTCTTCATGCATAGCTGTTGGTTGTGACCAGCAGCTCATAAGCTGGGTCGTGACTCCTCCTGCACAGCACCACGCAAGCGCAGAGCATCCCCAGCATCTGCAGGTAGACAGCACAAAACTGTGAAGTCAATTTTCCCTTTCAGCAAACTCCACGTAAATCTGATCAAACAGCCCAACTAAAAATCAGCTGCTTCCTAATTTAACAGAAATATTGGAACAAACTAGAGAATATATGCTGGATTGTAAAATAAATTTATATTCTTTACCTGTATAGATGCAAAAGTTAATGCAGCCCATATGACATACATCATAATCTCCTTTAATTTCTTCACAACAAGAGCTTCACATCCCTATGACAAAAAATAAGAATCATCACATAAATTTTGCAGCTATAAACACAATCTGCACGAGCTGGAAAACAGTTACAGTCTGTGCTGAAGATTTAATCAGGGAAGCTACACTTGGTGTGTATACCTCTTGGTAAAGATCTGCTGGTCGAGTGAGCGTGCCTGTGCAGTTGCTGATGTTGGGCTGACAGCAGCTGACGGGGACGCTGTTGTTCGTGGATTCTTTAAACCAGCGGGTGTTCTTCCAGTCAGAGTAGTTGTGAATGCCGCAGCAGTGAAGCTAGGAAGAATGGAGAGTGAAAATCTTTGATTACAATTTCAAATCAAGCATAAAAAGTCACATAATGGCCACACTTTTTCCAGTTTTAGCAGGCAAAATTATTTGTCACAGTGGAAATTTTTTCTCACCTGCCTCTGAACGTAATCAATTGCCCGGCTAGGCGCATCAGTGTTAGTGCCGTTGTATTCATTGTACACCTTCTGGATGGAGTGATTCACCTCATCTTCTACCTAAAAATGAAAACACAGCTGTAGTTATTCATCTGCTCACTCAAACCTATTTAAACATGTTAACGCTAACAAAGTCTTATAGCATTATCATAAAACTAATTATAGATGGCTGGGAAACACTCTGACCCCATGGGATCAACAATAATGAGAGCACCTAAATTAATTCATCACAGCCAAGGGAGTTGTGTTGTACACAGTAATAAAATATTTAACTGTAAATTCCACACAGGCTACATTTGCCTGTTCCCATGTTCACAAGGGGGTCACCACAGTGAGTAGCTCTGCATATTTGACTAAATACATGCATTATATCCTCATGAGCACCTTAGTCTAATTACCCCCAAACTTATATTATATTGTACAAGACACACAGATGTTCATCTTGTCACTGCCCACATTAATAGCCCAGAACACTTATGTAGACCAGTGAAAGTGTTTACCTTTGCTCTGTATATGTAGCCAAGCACGACCACCACACACTCCGTTACAAATACCAACAGGAGTATGGCAGCAAACTGAAAAACAGACAGACAGAAAACTAATAGTAAAATTGGTCTAAAATAAAATCATAACCTAACATAAAACATTTTCTCTAAATCTTAAAGCCTATATTAAAACTCTCACTTAAAATCAACAGGCAGGTGCCTATATGAACACTGAAAAGGGCTATGATTGCAGTAGTATAGAAAGTGTGTTTCCTATTTTAATTTCAATGTCAGTGTGGGGGAAACAAAATTTTCTGTAAAGCTAATATAAGGCATTATTAATGTGATCTTCCTAATCTGCATTTTTAAATTGATTAAATTCTAACTAAAAAGTCCACAAAAGCTCTCAACCTTTTCTGTTTAACTTGGAAACAGAAACTTCAGCTCAACATTTTAATCTTTTTTTTTTTGTCCTTATGACATATACTGGGATCACAGCTAGGAAGGTATATTAAAGGGCCAGTGTGAACATGAGAAATGATTACAAAAAAGGGAACCATGTTTTGGGGGCAAAATAAAACTGATGATTTAAGATTTGTTTCTCGGCACTAGGTCTGTACCATATCATATCATCAGCAATAATACCAGTATAAATTTTTATGTGATATAAAAATGTCATACTGCAATATCATTGCTATAACGGCACCATATGTTTATGTCGCCTAGTGCACACGAGTTAAGTCCAGGCATGGCTGAGAGCAAGAGACACGTGTCAGCCTCCAATAATGCTTTAGTACCTAAAAAGGGAGCTACTTCAACAACTTCCAACAAAGCCTGGTACTTTAAAAAAATATCCAAGAAACCTGTTCCCACTAAAGGTGGAAACAACAAACTTTTTGCACCACTTAAGGCAGAAACACACTGCCGAGTACAACCAGACTATAAAAGGAAGAGATACTAGCAACTGCTGATATGCTGCCCAAATCGAAAAAAATTATTCCACTGAGTGCCACCATAGCGCTTACTAGTTGCACTCCATGTGACAGGAAGAGAAAACAATAGATTAAATTACTGATGTGGTTACATGGTGGTAGCTCATTAGAAAAGAAGGAAGGAAAGTGCCTTTCATTTTCTTAGACTTACGAATGCTGCTGCCTGCAAGCTGCAAGCATAATTTTGAGGCTATATCGCCCATTCCTACTTGGCACTCCCTACTTGTGTTTCGTACAATGTGTTACAGAAATGTTTTGTGCATGTCAAAGTAGGCAGAGCTCACCGTTGCTAATCCACAGGAGCTTTCACGTATTGTTGCACAGCAGCCAATCAAGCCAATGATGAAGAGAAGAGTTCCGACGGCAATGATTACAACAGCTGGAATCAAGGTGTACACGTCTTCAAAGAAGTGGTCATAATCATCATATGTGATAAACACATAAGCTCCTATGTAGCATAAAATTCCAGCTGCAGCCTGCAGAGAGAAGCAAAGGAAAAGGAATGAGACAGAGGCACGCAGACAGAAAAAAACTTGCTTTTCAAATGCATGTAAATCATCTAATAACTTTTAAGCTCAAGACAGAGGAAACTGAAAAAAATAGAAATACAGAACTCTGTGAATATGTATGGGTCATTGACATGACATGTATTTTTTACCTCCTAGTCCATCATTTGTTCAAAATAAGTTATTCAATTGAGTAGGAGTTTATTCTATAAACTATCCTCTTTTAAATAAAAGAAAAATAGGCATTTTAGAAACCCAAGATAGGCTGCAGTCTACATAAGGCTATTGATTGAACAGATCTTGCAGTTGCACCACCTGACTTTTTGCAATTATTTTCAATTTAAACAGGCTTTTATCTGAAGGCTTGTATGGACTTATTTTGTTTAAAAATTAAATATAGGCTTTACTATCAAACACACAACAATCTCTTTAATAAGTTAGTGTTTTCCTAATTTGGCACTGGTTCCACTACCTGATACCGAAAGTGTAACAGCTAACATATAATGCAGAATTTACAAAGCCGCAAACCTCATTAAGTTCCCGTGGGGTCTTCTGTTATTTTTTTTTTCAATTTCATAATAATAGTGTTTATGTTACAGCTTATTATGTTTATTTTTAATATAATTTAATATATAATTTAAACACCAGTTTTAATAGTCTTCTTAGTCTGGTCTTTTTTAAAATTACCTTTATTTAACCAGGGAGTCCCACTGAGTTTAGTTAGGGGCAATTTTGCCACCCGACATTTTTGGGGTTTTAATTTAAAAAAATATAAAAATAATATAATCATTTGAATGCACTGGAAATATATTCAAACTAAAAAGGGTTTACAAGATAAACTCATCGTCAATTGAATGTTTCATTTGTAATATAAATCATGCACTTGGATTCAAAAATACGACATTTCACTGACCCATAAGTCGTGTAATCAAAGCTTCACACGAATAATGGTAATTTAGGCTCACAGACATGAAGCACACGGATGCAGTGTAGAGTGGGCCTCACATCTCTACATTATTCAGTCATGCTGCAAGATTATGTTAAAGTTTTTCGAGCTCTGTTTATGGTTTCTGATAAGCTATACACGTTTTAATATAGCTCTGCTATGCTTTTAATTTACTAATGTGATGTCGCTCAGACAGCGCTGCAGGCTAACTCAACTGCTGCTGCATAACGTCATAGCTGCAAGTTGTGGGCGGCAGCTACAGAGACACGGTACAGCTACAGCTAACTACCCGAATGGTTTTCCAGTTAACGTCCGTGGCGCTAACAATGAACACTAAAGTCACAGTGCTCCCTTACACATAATTACCGCCTCATAAAGCCTCTGTTTTATCGCCAAACTGCAGCGCATCTCTGGCGCAGTTTGCCAACAGTCTTCAACCCTGGCCTCACTGGGCTGCTGCACATTGTTCAAACATCTGCCGTTTTCTTACCCAAAATATGAGATTGAGGAAAACCAAGACGGTTTTAGATGACGTAATCCCACACTGGCCCATGATCTCGTTTAAGCACTAAAATAAAAACGTTTAGTATAAAAAAAATATATATATACTGATGCACCTGCACCTTTGCTGTTAAAATAATAAAATGGCTTCGGCCTGCCCCACTGTGCAGATTCTTCTAGGTTTGACCAATAAAATAGCCGCAAGGAAACGCTTACGGTCACGTGTTCTGGTGACGTCTTCATTCAAAACAAACAAACTGGGTAATACTAGGACGTTTATCAATGATGTGAAATTCTATGAAATGTATTTGGGGTATAATTTGAAACAGCGGCTATTTTATAGAGCTATAACACAGCCCTACAGTTAACTGTTACAGCTTTAACTGTATTTTAGAAGTAATTCAGCACGTTTGTTATTCAAATTTTTCATGTAGGGTGCTTCTTTCTTCCCCCACATGCTACTTCACTGTCTGCCTCTCCATAACTGTATGCTTTCCTCTCCCCGATACCAGCTGTGCCTATAAAGTTTATGAAAAACATAAAATGGGATGGAGCAATGGACATACTGAGGCGTGTATGTGTGTGTTTTTATTCCATGTGTACTTGACATGTCCAGCAGGTTTATTCTCCAGAAGACATGAAATTTTCTGCAAACTGCACAGATTGGTATAAACTGTTTTCTACATGTGTGTCCTTTCAGTTTGTTTACATAGTAAACACATGTCAAAAACTTGCTTTGTTTTTGATTGGGCTATTGAACTCATGGCTATTTACTGCAGTGTCAGAACTCACCTTCAGATCTGCAGTGCAAAGTGACTTAACTGTCTTAACTAAAAAAGAAGACTGAAGAATTTAGCTTTTTTTCATGATGACACAAATATATTATATAAATATAAATATTTGTCCCTAGAGCCACAACATAATTCATAAAAGGGTTTTTTAAATATGCTGGCCTGTTTCCTGGAGTAATCTACAAAAAGATCTGAAATTGTCAGAAGTGGTTACGATGGGGGAATTTAAGTCCATTTTAAAGGATTTATAGAATAGTTCTCTTGGTCAGTGTGACCGCTTTTGAATTTGTCTTGTAACAATCTGTTATTGCATATGATTCAGATCTTTGTGTTCACTTGCCTATACTGAATGCCAGTTGTATTTGTTTCTTTACTTGTTATATTGTCTGATCTTTGCTGCAATTTCTGCTGCCCTCTTAGCCAGTTCTCTAATAAAAATAAATTTTTAATCTCTATGAGTCCTTAACTTGGATAAATAAAAGAGATATAATACTGATGCATCCATCCATTTTCATCTGCTTATCCAATTCAGGGTCATAGGGGGGCTTGAGCCTATCCCAGCTGCCATAGGGCGAGATGCAGGGTACACCCTGAACAGGTGGCCAGTCTGTCACAGGGCCAACACAGACAGACAGCAATTCTAATCTATGGGCAATTTAGAATCACCAATTAACCTAACTCCACTATCTGTAGTTCTTTAGACTGGGGAGGAAACCAGAGTACAGGGTGAGAACCCATACAGACACAGGGAGAGCAAAGGCCCCAGCCAGATGGTTGATTCAAACCCAGGACCTTCTTGCGGAGAGGCAGCAGAGCTAATCACCACTGTGCCACCCCTATATAGAGACTGATATTTATTTATTTAGGATTGTTGTTGTTTTTTCATTATTTACATCAGCCTTTTCTTTTGAATCTCTCAAAAAGCTGACATGGAGATTCTGCACTGAGCTGTGAGTGATGTGTAGTAAGTGTTTTCATGCCAGAGGGTGGCAGTGCATCATTGCTAGTTTTACATACAAGTTGTGAGACAAAGATTTATCAAGAGTGAACAGTTGGTAAGAACAGCCTACAACCATATAATCATGCTTATTTCTACTACATAAATTTTTCAGAGTCTCAGGCTTGAATAAATAATAACATGCACAGTGTGCCCACACAGTCACTTGGCAAACATAAATGAATGTAAGAGACACATGTCACCTATGAGACCTGCGTATTTCCTAAGCGTGGAAGATAGATTACACAGCTGGAAATTAGATGCAACACTCAATCAATAATGACTCCACAGCCTTGGCTTTATTGCGTGAACACTTGCAAAATTTGTCTTTGTCAGCTTTTGGTTTTCAAACTAACAACAGTGGAATTCACCAATTCCAAAATACGCTGAGACTACCTCTTTTGACACAACATACATTTACTATGTTAATTATGCATCAGGCTTGCCTGTGGCCATTATTTAAGCCACAATTAGAAAAGAAAAGAAAAGATACAGTGAAGAAAAAACAGCATATCAAAGGCAGAGATAAAGACAACTATTGGGTCATATTCTTACAACACGTTACCTCCCAGTGTAAATGTGAGATTCTATATTTGTATATGGGTACAAATTCAAAGGGAGGCCTACACTGGGACTGCGTTGTAGATTATAATTTTAAAACACTAAAACTCATATGGAGATTGAGTTACTTAATGGGGATATCTTTTTTAAAACAAAGCTTTAATAACACAATGGCTGTTGTAATTTTGGAGCGTTAGGTTTACGTTAATGTCATTTCCTGTTTTATTTTGTAATGATTGGTCCTTTTGCATTTCTGTTAGTTGCACTTCCTCCAGATGTTTTCCCTCCTGATAATTGGATGTGGTCAAAGAATCAAATTAGCTTGAGATGGTTCCTGAGTGAAGTATCCAAGAAGTATCTCCACGGCAGCCCTAACACAAGCTGGTCAAGTTCTCTAAATACTGAGGAAAAGTTCTTCAGTGCTTCCTTTATTACCCCCTTTAGCATAAGATACACTGGACCATCCTTTCTAAAATAAACTGAGATGAGGTCATCCCATACTTCATAAACAAAAAAAATAATCAAAATAAATAACAAGTGGCAGATCATTCTTGTTCTTCTTCTTTCAGTTGGTCTCTTTAGCATCACCAAAGCAGATCTGCCTACATATCATGCTATCCCTAGCATCGTTTTCTGCCAACCTCTCTACATGTCCTTATTCACGATACCATGAACCTTTTCTGTGGTCTTCTACTTTTCCTTCTGCCTGGCAGCTGCATCTTGTTCAGTATATCAACTATCCCTCCTCTGCACATATCCAAACTGTATCGACCTTACCTCTCTAACTTTGTCTCCAAACTGCTCAACTTGACCCGTGCTTCTGATATGCTGATTAAAAGTGCATATTCCATTTGATGTCAAATCCTTGTGATGTCCTTCCCATTGTCTCCAAGGAAGATCTGGCCTATTCCTACTGAAAAATACCTGACATGGGAGGTTCATCAGCTAATGGAGCTCACCATGGCTTTCCAGGCTATAGGAATAGGACATGGACTTTGCCTTTTGTCTGACCACAGACTGGTTTGTTTGTCAAACTGTCTGGCAAACCAACATCACAGCAGGCAAGTCTGACACAGTCTGAGATTAGACAGTCTGTATATGACCGCTGCCTACTTTTGATTAAAGATTTGGATTCTGCCTCTGTGTGTCCTACTTTTGGATCATCTTCTCCTGTGTGCATTACTATGACAAAACTGTCCAAGAAACAACATTATAACAAAATATACTTACAGGAACTCTTCTTATGTAAAGACATCTCTTTCAACATGAGGACACCAATAGTTTTAGAGTTGTATGAGGCTTTTGTGCCTTTTGAAGTTATTTAATAGCCTTATTGCTACTTTTTAAACATCATCTAAAGGTTAAAGATCAAATTCTATAATTTCCAAACTTGTGCACCTTTCTGATACAAACTTTTGCATGGTCCACACTTAAGTTTTCTCAAAGATCCTTCTCTACCTCTTTCTAGTTCTATCCCATTTATTGTATAGCTGACTCTAATTTATCATAGGGGAAGTTAATTAATGACCTTTACCTAGATTATTGCCAATCAAACTGAAAAGTGAAACCACATATGTGGAGGAATAACACTTTTAATTATTTTACTTTGGCAAGCATGAACTCTGCTGCAATGTTAGAGATACAGAGCTGTTCATTTGTGTAGGTTGTAGCACAAGGCAAATCTGAGTAGTACACAGTATTTGTCTTTAAGATGAAATTCTCACAATAATCTATGTGATGGCTACAAAGTGGCAGGACACATGTTTTCACTTTTAAACAAAATAAAATGAAAAGAAACAGGTGAGAAAATTTTTTTTTTAAAATTCATTTTCCTCATGTAAGTGTTAAAAGCGTGTTTTGGTGCTTTTCTTTCTCCTTTAATCTATTGTGCAGACTTATTTTCTTTTTAAATTGTAGCCAATTTTCTAGCCTACTAACCTAGTTGTATACAACATTCTGCACCTGAAAATTCCAAGATCTAAAGGCTGTTGTGTACCGAACAAAGACGTAATTATAAGTGTGTGCTCCAGATTCTAATGTCAAATACAAATATGTGAAGTTACACACCTGAGGGTCACTTTTGATGACCCAGTTTCTAAAAATAAATAAAACAGAAAAAGAAAAAAATAGACAAAATATCAACAGCCTACAGCAGTCTGGAACTTACCATTCAATAGAATATCAATAGAATATTGCACAATTACAATACAATTGTAGCCAGATTCAGATAACACTTTGTTATTTTCATTACTGTGCTTTGTCAATTGTGCATGTCAGTGGAACTGCCATATTAGTAAGAGGCCAACACATCTCCACATGTAACATTATCAAGGTAGATCTATCCACAAATAAAATAACATGCTTAATTTTGATACAATTATTTTAAAATTAAAAATAAAGTTACTTTCAGCTGCTCTTTCACATGTTTGATTTGGCAGATTTTTATTTATTTATTTTTTTTTTTCTTTTTTACACCAGTTCCCTTTGTGACACATCCCCAAAGGACTTTGTGTCTCTTTCCAAGACTGAACTGGAAAATCTTTGGTTGTTAGTGTAAACCATGACACCATGGAGCCACACATATTTATGATAGAGGAAACTTACTTAAAATAAACACACAGGTTCTGAGTACCAGATTAGTTCACGGTGTGAGCAGGTGACCATATGTCTCAGGGCAGAAAGTCAGCAGCCTGGGTTCGAGTCTGACCAGCATGGCCTTCCCCGCTCCTCCTTTCCTGCCTATTCATCATCGTTACACTATCCAACAAAAGCCAAAAATATAGAAATAAACATGCTGGTTCTCATACCAACATTCATCTTGGGAAGATTGCAATGGTAACATTTCAATAATCTAACAGTTTTTACATTTACTTCCCTTATGTAAACAGGTTTCAGATATATTTCTCTCTTGCTGCATGTGAAATGAATGCCAAAATGTCATTTAGTTTATAATTTTGCAAATGCATAAAAATTCATAAATAAGTACCCAATTACAACAAACCATAAGGTCAAATATTGAGTAAGCATTCTGAACTATTAAACATTAACAAACCATTCGAGTTCTACTTCTTTGGTATACTTAAATATAATTAGGTAAATATTACCTGCTAATGTAAAATAAAACAAAGGTTGTTAAAGACAAAGAGAAAGACTTCCCACCCCTGCAGCTACCAGGACTGCTTTTTAAGGAACACAATATTTATAATATGTACATGCCTGCTAATGTAGCTCTTTCACATTAAAAAAAAAAACTTGTTTACTGGGTTGGATTGGACCTCTTTTTACTTTCAGAACTTCCTTAATTCTTCATGGGACAGATTCAACAAGGTTCTGGAAACATTCCTCAGAGACTTTGGTCCATATTGATATGATAACATCAACTACTGCAGATTTGTTGGCTACACACCCATGATACAAATCTCCCTTTCCACAACATCACAACGTGCTCTATTGGATTGAGGTCTGGTGACTGTGGAAATACAGTCACCAGTGTGAGTACAGTGAACTCACTGTCATGTTCAAGAAACCAGTTTGAAGTGATTTGAGCTTTGGCACTTATCCTGCTGGAAGCAGCCATCAGAAGATGGGTAGATAATGCTCATAACGACATGGACATGGTCAGCAACAATACTCAGGTAGGCTGTTATGCTTAAATGGTGCTGATGCCTCAGTTTCCTGTTCTTAGCTGACTGGAGTGCCAGCGTGTTCGTCTGCTGCTGTAGCTCATCCACTTCAAGGTTTTATGTGTTGTGCATTCAGAAATGCTCTTTTTGCAAATTTTAGTTGTAACATGTTTATTTGAGTTATTGTTTCCTTCCTATCAGCTCAAAGAAGTCTGGCAATTCTCCTCTGACCTCTGGTATCAACAAAGCATTTTCACCCATTAAACTGGATATTTTTTTTTTTCTTACCATTCTGACCATTCCCCAGAAATGTGCAGGAAAATTCAAGCAGATAAGCAGTTTCTGAAATACACAGACCACCCAGCCCAGCATCAACATCCACATCACATTCAGAGTCCTGCAAATCACCTTTCATGTGTTTTGTTAAACATTTGGTTACTCACTTTAAAAAAAAAAAAATTTGGCTTGAGAAAAACTATGTCATTAGATCCAATAACTGCAGAGAAGAAGTTTTGTCTCTATAGATCAAACTAAAACCTGTGCTTGTAGTGTTTTGATAATTACATAAATCATGAATCCTTCCCATACAGTTTTATCATGAACTTATGTTTCTGCACCAACAGAATTGCATTAAACAGTACTTATGTC
Source organism: Pterophyllum scalare (assembly GCA_024447675.2). Classification (NCBI taxonomy): domain Eukaryota; kingdom Metazoa; phylum Chordata; class Actinopteri; order Cichliformes; family Cichlidae; genus Pterophyllum; species Pterophyllum scalare. Next base: position 132,846 of record JAMQGT020014504.1, read on the forward strand.
TTTATGAACCACCAGTCAGAATAAGTTTAGATTCAGTTTATCGGAGTTCATACTGCTACACATTACTTTATATAATTCAGTGACACTCAAAATTCCCAATATATTGGGCTTTATTTCTGCTTTTGATTTTGTAGCATTAACATGAAATAATGAGAAGAGTCAATTTTGAAAATTTTTTTTTTTCAATTTTGAATATTTAAAAGTTTTAATTTAAAAAAGTAAAACTTTTGTTTATTTTAATAGTATTCTCTTCTTATTTCTAGTACTGAACTCAGTGAGTTAAATGTGAGGTTTAAATGGACAACACGCTCAACAAAAGAAAATGATGGATTTTACTTTTTCAACAAAGGTGGGGACAATGTCTGAGTCTAGACTAGCATCTTCCCACTCTCTGCCTTTCCTAAACACCAGTGTATATGCTAGTTCTACCTTTTTGCATCACAGAGGATCTTTGAAAGGTAAACACTCTGTTCATGTAATACCTTTAGTATGAGTGGCGCAGCGCACAAAAGATTTTAAAAATCCTTCTCTTACCCATGTTCAAATACAGATGCTGCAGAAACTGTCAATAATCATCACAGAGACTGAATTTTGTTTTTTGCATAACTGTAGACTATTCGTCACTTTTTTAAACAAAAGGTATATCATCATCATAATAATAATCATCTTTCCTGTGTAATTTACTGTGCCCAGATTGTAAAATTAACCAGAAATCCGGAGAACTCTCTCAAAAACATTACCCGAATAGTGTATTAGAGCCTCTGCTCACACCTCTCACCAATTTGGATTTGGTGCACAATCCACACCTTGAAGTGACATGAAGCAACAGACAAAGCATTGTGGGAGAGATATTGAAATAGCCTACCCAATGCAACGAAATAGCCCAAGGCAAAGAAATTGCATGGGCCATCTCACTGCGCTCCACTACTATTGATTGAGAGAACAGATCATCCGTTTATGCAAAGGACAGAAAAAGTACAAAGATTGTATTGATTTCATGTCAAAATATTCAGGAAACTAAGAAATGTGATTTATGTAAGCATCCTACATTTGTATTTATATAAGTGTTATTTTAGACACATGCATTTTTTTTACAAGAAAAAAATGTTGACTCAATTGTTAATGATAGGCCTTTAAATAAGACCTTTATCCATGTCTGGATAACTGTGTCTTTTAGGCCACAAGTGTACGCAAAGAATGAGTCAAACTCATCTTGCTGACGGGTACCCAGATATTAAAGCATCTGCAGTCTGTATCTTTTCTGTGTTGTCCATTCTTATGGTTTAAGTATAAACCAGTGGTGTACATATAATAAAATCAGTGTTTCATCCTAGGTTTACTAATGCATTATTTAGGAGGGGCTGCTGCAATAATAATAATAAATCTATAATTTATCAGTCACACATCAAAGTCAAAGCAGTGCAAATCATTATTTTATTTAATACAAATAACTAAACAAATGACAAGAACATGTAAAATAGATCAATTAAAATAACTGGAAAAAACTGTGTTGCAAATGAGCAAGACAGTTACAGTAAATTACAATCATGATGAGTAGACTGTACACGATTCTTATTTATTTTAACTCGTGAGCCCAGGTGACCTTCAATCCGTGTTAATGCGTGCCAAGGTTTGCATCCTCTACATCACTTTCTGCTTTGGATGTAGTTTTCTAAAATCTTCATCAACAAGTCCGCCTCCTGAAACAGACAATCCACAAAATTAGGAGTTAGTAGAAAGTAACAGAATTATCCTTTTGGACTTTTTTTTTTTGTTTGTTTGTAAAGAAACGTAGGGAAAGCCTCTTCACCTGATTTTTGGAGCGATTTTCTTGTGTATCCATCTGCGCTTGCAACGCCACCCGCAGAAACTCTTGGAAAAGCTCCCCGAGCGCACTCTGCTCTGCGGGAAGAACGACTTCCAGCCCATCGGCACCCCGGTCCTCATTTGAAGGCAACAGAGGGGTATCCACCACACTCTTCTTGCCCATGAAATGTCCTTCCAAACCAAAGAAACGCCCATCAATAATTACTTAAAATAAGCGAAACAAAACACAATAAAAACGTTAAAAAGAAGAAGAAGCAGAAACCTGTTATAAGTGAAAATATATACAAAGATGAGGTGGAAGTCAAAGTGATTTATTAGACCAGTGTGTCTACAGTGAAACATTGAAAATATCCTTACCTGTAGCCCAAAGATTGCCTCTTGGATTCACTTTGATTTTTGCAACTTTATTCCTAAGCTCAGTCAGGTCGAAACTAACCGCAGCGGTGAAAGACATGAAAGGAAATAAGACAAGATATGTAAATAAGCCGCACTGGCAGACATTATTCAGTGTAAACCCTCTCATCTCAGCGTGGACTGGTGAAGTGTCCTCCAGCGCGCGAATTTCCAAGTGTCTCCCGTTGGTTGTAGATTGCTCCGATGTATCCAGCTTTTATAGGCTCTCCTGACCGGGGTGGGCTCTTTGTATGTTGCGTACATATATATATATATTTTTTTTTCATTCAGCTTCCTGCATAAATTGAAGACAGTTGAGTCACTGTTAAGGTTCTGCTGGTCCGCGTGTCGTGTTGTAGGTATTTCGCGCGCCACGCGATTCGTCTTAACTCCGAGCAGACAGCAGCTGTGAACAGCAACATGCCAGTGCATATTCAGGGTGTGCTGATAAACTGAAGTGTACATTTATATTAGAAATTGTTTTCAGAAGTTCTAGAACATGGAAAAGTGATATGCGTGGATGCATATGGCGTTTCTTTTAGGAGGTTTCAATCAGATGCATCATCATGACCTTACAGTTTATTTTTAATCTATGTGATACCATATAGCACAACTGTTGATTATATTTTAACTATTAGTAAACGCGTCATAAGCGAGCACTAATATATATATTTTTTAATGTGCACTGTTGGTGTAAATTGGGTGGTTAGAGCCACAAAATGACACGGGGGTAGCTAATGCTTCCATTTCCAGCACATGTAATCGTACATATAATAATTTCCTGCTAAGGTCCCTCCACCCCCTCCCTTTCTCATGGCCAGGCCTAGCCCCTTGCAATGAGCAGCATGACATTTGGCCAGTTGCAACATGCCACTGTGATCACCGTCAGTCCTCTGTGGATAGGAGAACCTGCTGATTCCCTCTGCTAATTTAGAGCTGATAAGACAGATGGCCTCTCTGTCACTTCAGGGTGCTAAAGTTGCAAGTATAGTATAAGAGCTGCAGGTTTTAAACTTGCTCTTTTATAACCTTTCACATTAGCACACAATCTTGTGATTTCATAAATTGGCACAGCTGAATGTCAGTTTAATTAGAAAACCGCCTGACCATCAAGACATCCCTATGTTCACAAATTAAATGATATGAGACAGGCACAACACTGCTGCCCTACAGTACGTTTAAACAATAGATTTATACATCAAAGCCTGAAATTAATTTCACAGGTTGGCCTGTGCTTGGGGTTGCTTTGTTCATTGAAGGCCACACCGAGACATTACCAAAGGTTGATTTAAAAATCGGAGCTTAAGAGGTCTTCCTTTAGTTTCATACTTCATAACTCCTATGAAGTTCAGTGTATGTGCTAGAGACAGGATCACTGCATCATTTTTGCTTGGCTCAAAATGGAAGCGGCAAGCCCCATCTAACAAGGTCAAGGTTGCTCAGGTCTGAGAAAAACTGCAAATGCAATCAGTTTCACTCAGAGTTCAAGCACATTAATAGAATTTCAAGTGGATCCATAGTAAAATTATAGCTTATATCTTCCACTGTATGATTACATGTCAGAGCTGGATATCTGTGATTTGACTTCAAGAACTCTAAAGTGTGCTGATGTTGTCAACAAAGCATGTCTGCACTGATTAAAGCTCAGCCCACATGGTGGTAGAAAAAAAATGAGAAAAACCTGCCCCACTCCAGTGACCTTTAAATAGAAATTTACCAAACAAGCCATTACACCATTTAATTTGCAACAAAATGTGTTAGCAGCAAATTATCTCTGGCACAGCTCACCCAAATTAATCTGTGCTCAGTGTTGGCTTCACAAAAAAAAAAAAATCAGATGGTGAAGTAAAATGGAGAGAAAAGTTTTTCATCACCTAAATTCGAGGACATTCTTTACTAATCCCATGTTAAGCAATACAGAAATTATATAGCATTACTAACAACACTTGAAAAGTTTAATGGCAACCAGCAACAGAAATACAAAAACTCATTTTCAAATACTTGAAGTACCCCAAACAAATAGCAAATAAATGGCATAATTTCTTTATGAGAAAAAATGTGATGTTTGACGTTAATTTAAACAGGCAGGAAGGGCAAAAATAAAGTCAGTCACAGAGTTAAAATAATTCATAGGGGATGGTAACCAGATTTCATATTTAATTTTCATTCATATTCAGTTGTCATAAAATACTTCACATATTCTTCACATAAGACAATGATTTAACAGGAAAGAAACGACTTTAAGAATGTCGCTTCACATTCTGAAGATTACAAATAAAGATCGACTTCAAGCTAAATCTAGCCTAGTTCCCTCACAAAAATATTTTTAAAGCTTGGATATTTCAAATGTAAACACCCTATCCACATTTCTACAAAATGTTCAAACAAATGGTACAAAAAGCCAGTTGGGTTTGACAAATTCTAACTTAATTCTGTTCTGAAAGGCATGACTGAGGTTTCCTGGACGTAGTTTATCCTTCTCAAGTGCTGAAGCTTGGGCCACCTCACTCCCGATGGACCAACACGAATAGACCCAGCATGAAGAGAACGGCATACTGCAGAATGAAAATGCAGAAAGAGGAAATCAGACCATGTTCTATATTTTTAAGCCTAAAAACTAGAGAAATCTTCTCAATTTGAGACACATCAACAGGAGCAGCTGACTTACTTTAAACTTAGGATAGTCATTCATGAGGATGGTGACAATTCCAATGTATGGCACAAACCTGGAAATGATATGTTAAATGTTATTGATTCATACTGTAATGTAGCCCCCATGAACAAAATGTCTAAAACACCAATGAATTAGGGACTAAGCAATTTAAGTGTAAATGGTTCACTGGATTTACAATGCTGTTTTAAGCAGTTACACCATACTTGTTGTGACTACTAACTGTATTGCCTTTAAGTCAACAGACAACTAGAAAACTACTTGTGTTCTTTTACTGCTGGTGGAGTTTGCTGATAGTGAAGCAACATTAAGAAATATTAAAGAATAACTAGTATAAGCAATTACACTGCAAACCCTCGACTTCCTGAAGGTTAACAAAGCACATTCAAGAGTGGCCCATTCAGTATTAAGACCGAGAAATAACATTACAGCTTCCTTGGATGCAACTAACTAGATGTTATTTTTTACCTGCTATCTTCCTGCGTGTACGGTTCTGGATTGTTCACTAATGTAGCGCACGCGTGCGTGTGTGTGTAAAATATGCTTTTTCTTGTTACTCTGGCTGGGTTTCAGTAAGAGAAACATTAATTAGCTGCCACACATTAGTTTCCTTTGATCTTGAATTCAACCTGATTCACAAACAGTAATAATAATAATAAAAAAGCCTAAAACATGTATTCCTTTGAATGGCCAGTAGGGGGGCTTTTCAATAAGCCAGGATGGGGAGAAAAGAACTCAGCTTGAGGCTTCACTAACCAATATGTTATGGGATGTTATGTTAGCTATGTCATTTTTTTTTTTTAAAAATACAGTCTATATGTGGAGCATTTAATCATTGCAGTGTAACACCAAGTCAGTTAAACTTTAGGGACATCAATCTATTAGGAAGCATAAACCATTATGAACCCAGTTCTCCTGCTTAGATGCCAAGGAAAGCAACAACAAAAACCCTCAGAAACGTTCAAAGGTGGTGGTCACAGACCGTTACGTTTCTCCTTGTCCCGCCGGACTGATTATTCTCCAGTTCTGCTTTTTTTTTTTTTTTTGCTCGTGTCCGTGTCACTACTGCAGCATGAGATGGTATCTGCAGCCCTTTCAGATTGCACAGGTAGACTAGCTTCTCCAGAATGGCATATCCATGTATGTAATATGCTGGAGCAAACATTACAAGAAGTCTTCCACCACAGTCTCAATTGCGTATACAAGACACCAGGAGATGGGCCATTAAACGAGGAGCGCTAAACACAGCTGTGGCAGGGCATCAACCAGCAGCAAGATCAGTATCTACTCCTTTGTCTGAGCAGGAACTGGTAGAAACCTGCCAGAGTCCTACAAAATGACTTCCATGTTTGTGACTAAACTGTCAGAAACAGACCTGCGCTCAAAGCCAGTATCAATCAGCTCAATTTCCAGCCTACTGCTGACCCACTGCCAATCTGGTTATTCTGGATGATGTTGCAGGGACCAAAACATTCACCACAGCATCTCCAGATCATTTCACACCTGTCACGTGTTTACTGCAAACCTCCTCTCATCTGTGACAAGATCAGAGTGTCGGTTGAGCTGCACAGTGCTGGGCTGTGAGTAAAAGTGCCACTAAAGGAAAACGGGTTCTAATGCCACACTCATGGAGTTTGTTTCTGGCAGTCTGGCCTAAGGGTCACTCTGTAGGGCTCTGGCACCTTCTGTTCATCCTCAAACAAAGAAGCAGATACTGGTACCACTGCTGGTTGATGCTCTTCTATGGCCCTGAAGTTAACCGACTTCATGTTATACTGTGATGATCAAGTGTTCCTCTAATTTTGTTGAGTACTGGATTTCATATCTTAACAGCGAAGAGGAAAAAAATGCTACTTTTTCCAAATGACTGACAGTTTGTCTCAGAAACAATTATATTGTTTGATTCCATTCAAGTGTTCCCTTTATTATGTCCAACATCAGGAGAAATTTACTGACAAGATAAATTGCCAATACATTTTTAAAGTACCAATAGACGGATTATTTTCAAACTTTCACACTTACAGTTCAGTTTGGAAATACATCTTCAGCAAAACCTTCCAAGTTATCTGTATCAAATATTTTTTTTACAATATCTGCACCACTGAACATTTTTTCCAACCAAAATACTTACCCCCTAGCTCGTCCCACCACATCTTTTTTCTCCAGCCAATGTTGACCCTGCTTGTACAGCCCTCTGTCATCCACTGCATTGTTGTCCCCTTTGGTCAAGAACTTAATGTCTCCATTTTCCCTGTAAACAAAGTATCAACACGATTTTCAGACCACAGTGTCTCCAAGTCCCCTTTTTCAATACTGTGTGCCGATGAGGATTCATGTGTGTAATATAACAGAGGCTTCTCAGAACATTATTTTAAATACAGACTAGCAACAAATGAAATGTCATTCAATATAAAGTGCAGTAAGGTGTTGGACCACCACATGCTGCAATAACAGCTTAAACTTTCTACTACTTTGGAATGCCCCGCCCCTTTAAGCTTTTCAGTCAAAATATTATAAAAAGGCAAAATTCAGGTTTAATAGAAGGGACTAGAGATGAGGACACTCACGATCCAATACTATGAAAACTGGGTGCTGGGCCAAAAAACAAGCAAACAGGAAAATGAAATCTGCACACCAGCAGAAGGTCCTGGGTAAGAAGTATAAATTTAAGACAAAACCATGATGAGTGATGTTTCAGGGCAGCTGTGGCCCGAAACGTCAGTCTCATCATGGTTTTGTCTTAAATTTATACTTATTACCCAGGACCTTCTGCTGGTGTGCAGAGTTCCTTTTCCTATTTAATAGAAGAGTATGGAAATGAAAATGCAACTTCATCATAGAAAATAAAACTATGAAAATATACATTCATACTTTTCATGGATCTTTAGTACTCTGTGTACTATTGGGATCTCTCTGCCTTCTATTCTGAAGACAACAATCTCTCCAACTCTGATTGGATCCTCTACCCGGTTGGTCAGAAACAAGAGGTCTCCTCTGTGGAAAGCTGGCTCCATGCTTCCACTGAAATACAACAGATACACATTAGCAAAATTAGCTGGAAGCATTTAGATCATTTAAGCAGGATGTTTCCATTCCATTTTTTTAAAAGGTTTGGAATTAGTATTAACAACTACTTTTAAAATGACAGTTTTATACTGCATAGTTTATATAATGTTAAAAATGCATCAAGACATCCCCAGCTACCAATTATTTAATAGGGTTATAAAATAATTTTATCTAAGTCAAAATAAACCTTACTTACAAAAGGCATAATATGAGTTTCATCACAGTCATTGCTACCTGTGCACAAATAATGCAGTATTTAGCCAAAATTTGTCAAAGTTACCAATTTACAACCTTATTTCCAAAAAAACTTAACAGAAGGCACTGATTCACAGAGTGGTAAACATGCACCTCTCCCAACCTTTTGAAACCTGTTGCTGGTATCAGATTTAAGCAAGCATATAGTCTCAGAATTTTCATTTTCAGTTAAATATAGGGTTTACACGATTTGAGAATTATTACATTCTGTTTGTAATTTACACTTTACACAGGTTCACAACTTTTATGCAACAGCATTTTAATTCAGTTAATTCATAAAGAGTATGCCATTAACCCCGATGACTACACAAAACTTCAGGAAACGCTAATCAAAGTCAAAAGGAAAACCATGACCTTTTTGCCCTTATGGGATAGGACAGTGTTGACTGTACAGTAAAGTGGGGAGCGAGTAAGGTGGAATGACACAAATGGTCTCGGGTGCACTTGCACCCAGCGAACTGCTGGGACTCTAGCCTTTGGTAAAGTGGTCACCTGCACAGCTAGGTGAGCACAAATGCATGAAAACACAGAGGAAATGCAGCTTCTGAAGGATGTCTGTAACAAAGATGATTTTAATCTCTTGGTCTTCTAATATTCATTCCATAAATCACAACTTTACCCACTTTTAATGTATAAAGCTTTAATGTCCTTGGAAGATATAGTTGCTTATTATGTGCAAAAGTTCATTTGCATATCATCACCCTCTTAAAATAATGGCCCAAGTCATTTTTTTAAAGGTTTTTCAGAGATGCTAAAAAACTGAACCAAACACGGAAAATATAATGTAATATACATTAGGCAAAAATAACACTTTCGTTTAAAATTGCTTAGGCCATTATTTTGAGAGGGTGACCATATGGAACATGGTGGGATTTTTTCCAACAGGGAAGAAGTCACTCTAGCTTCCACAATAATAAATTCTCATCACAGCAGAACAAGATTTAAAGTACCAACAAATATACCTAACTTACCTGAGAACAACAACAATAGGACTCTCACTACCAGTGACAACCATCAGTCCCTTCCAGATCATCAGCGCAGAGGAAACAATCATACCAAAGTTCAGCACCTGATAGTAGAGCTGCAAACGAAATTCGAAAAAAGACTTTGAGTTACAATCTTTTAAAATATAAAATTGTCTGCACAACAAGTATAAACTACCCCAACCAGTGTAACACTGAAGGCAATAGTGGCACATCTGCCATTAGACTTTTGCTAGCGGTGCCCTGACAATAATGTAAAGCCAGGAAACGCTAGCTACCCTAAAGTCAGCGATTATTCTTTACACGCGGTTTAAAGAGGACCTTCATGCTGCATCACATAGAACGAGCTTTAAAATAGAAATGTGAATAAAACAAAACACTTTTGAGGTCGCTAACAACAGACAGGCTGCAGTGGTAAAAACTGGGTCGGCGGCTAGTCCTCGTTAGCTATGAGCTCACTTGTCATACAAAGGCGTAGGCGTGAACTAACGCTCTGGTACCCACCTGCCGCTTATTCATGCGACGAACATCGTCGAGGAAGTCTAAGGATAACATTTTTTGCAAGACTAGGGTGTACAAAAAGTCCTAAATCACATTAAAACGTTTACAATAACGACCATATGGATGCACGGTCGGGCAGTGAAACTTGCATCCGAATCTTCCGGGTGTGCTCCACCGGAAGTCCCACCCACACGAGAGCGATATGTTGAGGTGTCAGTTCAGGATACGAAACGCGAGCAGAGGGGGGTTTCCAAAAAAACACCGCACTGAAGTGTGCAGCTGTCTGCCATGATTTTGATTAGTGTTTACTGTTGAATTTTAAGGATAATATGCTCCTGATAATAAAGAAATATATTATAAACAATGTATTGGAAAAGGGTAAAAAAATAAAATAAATAAAATTCATATTTCTTTCCAAATTTTTTTAATGAAATGAAATCGATCTATGATGCAAATCTATTCACAGATAGATAATAAGTAAATAAATAAGCCGGTATTTATTTTTAATTAGTTTAAATAATAGTGAAAGAAAAGTGTGTGAACTATAACTCTACACATTGTGTCCATATTGTAAGTGCTCCAAAGTAAGTGTCACTTTATTAATCGGCTTCTTGTGTTAGCCCTTCCCTTGCTAACAATGGGCACAATAGTTTTGTGGTACCAGTCTTTTTCTTTTAAAATAAGTTGAAAAATAGCCAGAAACATCAGACAAAATGTGAGATGTACACTGTATAGACAAAACTACTGGGACACAGTTCTTAATCATTGAATTCAATAATACTGTGGGGTTATTTTCCTGGGCTTTGACCTGGGCCTCTTAAGTCCAATGAAGGGTCAATACTATACTTCCAACTTTGTGGAAGCAGATTAGGGAAGGCCCTTTTCTGTTTAAGCGTGACTCTGGCCCAGAAGCAAGGTTCGTAAAGGCATGTTTGGATTAGTTTGGTGTGGAAGAACTTGACTGGTCAACACAGAGCTCTAACCTCAGCCTCCACTGAACACCTTTCGTAGGAACTAGAATGGAAATTGCGAGTCAGGCCTTCTCACCCAACATCAGTGTCTGACCTCACAAAAGCTCTTCTGGATGAATGAGCAGAAAGTCCCACAAACACACTACAAAATCTTGCAGAAATGCTTCCCAGAAGAGTAGAAGCTATTGTAGCTGAAAACGGGTGACTATTTTAGAGTTGGTTCTCAGAAAAGCTCCTGTAGGTGTAATATGTAGGTGGGTCAATACTTTGGACCATATAGGGTATGACAGTACTGAATGTTAACAATCCTTCTCAGTGTCCTGCCTTTAGTGGAGATTTGTACAGATTCATTATTTCTTTGGAATTCATTTTCAATATTCACTGACATGCTTTAGCTGTTTCCTCTTCCACCAGTTTCTGGCTAGTTTTTAGACCCCAAATGCTCTGCTTTCTTTGTCAGTTACAGTATGTACTAACATTGGCTGATAGTTGGTTTGTAGGCAAGTATTTGTCACTGAGTTATTAGACTTTTTTAGTAGCAATTTCCTGTTGTTTGTTTAAATTTGGTTAGACCAGTGAGACTTGTGTTGGTTTTAAAGACCAACACAGTGAGCTCATCTGTGCAAAAGCACTACAAAGTAGTGATGCCTTGACCTCAGATTGCATTACAGTCCCTGAGTCATTACTTTGACATTACTGAGTGCAGCTTTAAATGCTCAGTGCAAACAGCAGCCATCCTGTTTCCACTTGCGAGCCAGATGAAGTAAAGCTTATAAATTGTGATGTAGTTATTGTGACTGGGAGTGTGTCATCAACCAAACAGCCAACAATAAAAGAATCACGTAAACTACTAATTTATGACATATCAATTGCTGCCTTAAAAGTGGCTAAAGTTTATTCTGCAAATTAAACAGTAAATGTAATTGCATTTACTTTCCACTACACCTTTAAATAGTGTGTCTCTTAATTAAAATTGCAATAGCAAATCATTGCAGTAATTATTAACCGTTTTCTTCTATCATAGACTGCGTCTAATTTCCTAGAGGAAGTGCATTTGACCATGTGGGTGATAACATAATTAGTGCACACAAACGTGAAACCCACTAACCCTGTCTGGCTGTTGACTTAGTCTGTGGATACGATTAGTGGCACATATGGCATGTGTGTTTGAGCCCCCATGAAAAAAGTAATTTCATTGTGTTTTTGTTTCACAGCCGTTCCAAAGTCCATTGTAAATTCACAGTATGTTCAGTTTTTGTTTTGTTTTGTTTGTTTGTTTTTCTATATAAGATTCTGTATATTTGGATTTGTGTTTGAATAACACTTTTGGGTTTCTGTGACACAGTGTCAGCTGATATGTACACACATTAGTGACAGGGCTGATCTCATACAAGTATTCAATTCAATTCAATTCAATTTTATTTATATAGCACCAAATCACAACAAACAGTTGCCTCAAGGCGCTTTGTATTCTGGGTAAAGACCCTACAATAATACAGAGAAAACCCAACAGTCAAAACGACCCCCTATGAGCAAGCACTTGGCAACGGTGGGAACGAAAAACTCCCTTTTAACAGGAAGAAACCCCCGGCAGAAGCAGGCACAGGGAGGGGCAGTCATCTGCCGCGATTGGTTGGGGCTGAGGAGAGAGAGACAGGACAAAAGACATGCTGTGGAAGAGAGCCAGAGATTAATAATAAATAATGATTAAATACAGAGTGAAGTATAAACTAAGTAAATAAGGTGAATGGAAAGAAACAGTGCATTATGGGAACCCCCCCAGCAGCTTAGGCCTATAGCAGCATAACTAAGGGGTGGTTCAGGGTCACCAGCCCTAACTATAAGCTTTATTATAAAGGAAAGTTTTAAGCCTAATCTTAAAAATAGAGAGGGTGTCTATCTCCCAAATCCAAGCTGGGAGCTGGTTCCACAGAAGAGGGGCCTGAAGGCTGAAGGCTCTGCCTCCCATTCTACTCTTAAGTATCCTAGGAACCACAAGTAAGCCAGCAGTCTGAGAGCGAAGTGCTCTATTGGGGTGATATGGTACTATAAGATCTTTAAGGTAAGATGGGGCCTGATTATTCAAGACCTTGTATGTGAGGAGAAGGATTTTAAATTCTGTTCTAGATTTAACAGAGAGCCAATGAAGAGAAGCCAAATATGAGGCCTAAAGTTGCATTATAAGGATTATAATTATTATTCACATACATTACAGAGTTTAGTTATTCATTAATGTCTGTTTGGCAGAGAATAACCTCTAGCTACTTTTGTATATTCCTTAAAGACCAATATTACTCAAATTCTGTTTGAATTCATATTTACATACAAGTACAAATTGACAAAACAGACTACAGTAAATAGCATATGCTGGACTGAATTTCACCGTTTGTCTGCAATGCTTTTACTCTCCTTCCAAATGGTTGCGTTGTGGTCTCATAACAATTAAAAGGTGAAATTACAAGGCAGAGGATGCTGTGGATCCTGTGTGTCCTCCTATTTTAAGCAAAGGCCAGCTGTAGCGAGGTGATGCCCTGTGCTCTCCAAGTTCAATTAAAGATAGCAGGGAAGCTGAGTGATATTGTGAAAATTACAATTAGGAGCTCCACTGAAGCTGTTTACCAGCATCCCCTGCTGAATATGAATATCCCTGCAAAACTTAGATTCTACATGATATCCCAGGAATTGTGTTGTGCATATACTTTTGTGACACCTTGTTGTCAAAAGAGGTGGGTGTCTGCTTTATGTATCATCACTGCTTTCTCGTCTGCAACATACAGTACGTGGACAACACTGTTTTTATTCTGATTTAGCCTTTAAGTTCTCCTGTGAGAAAAAATAACTTGAGATATGCATCAGAAATGTATTGTTTCACAGTCAACAAAAGCTTTCTGTGATATGGTAGAATTACTCACCATTGGCAGTCAACTTAGCTATGCCATTGAGACCAGTGGCAGCCTGCGACTTTTGGAGGACTGGAGATAAAACTTTTTTCAAATGCCAACTAGTCTGTGGCATTTAGGAATATGTGATCCTTTTCATATAATCTACCTAAATGGTCCAAAGTACATCATGGCCCAGCAATGGTAATTGAGGTCAGTCAGGCACAACAATGTGAGGTCAGAATCAAATAGTCAGCTTTGTGAGAGAGCAGTGTTTAACTTCCACAATTTCCAGCCTCTGCTTCTGCTTATATCCTGTTTATCTATTTTAAACTCATTTGGAACCTTGTACAGCCTGCACACAGCAGATTTTCTCCTTTCACATATGTTATCTGCCAGTGTTATCTGCTGAAAGTATCAAATGCAAATAAGGTCCTTTGTGATCATTATATTTTTATATGTTGCCACATTATGAGCCAGAGTGTCGTAATCAACAGTGCAATGTGCTAAGGATCTGGGTGCTGAGTGGAAGATCTTCACATTAATTCAACATTATGTCTTATTAAATGAAATGGAACTTGGTTTGGCTTATATGTGCAAGTACAATTTCTACAGTTTGTGACTAAGAATTCCCTCATTTACTGTGTCATATCATGAGTATTAATGATGAGTTCACTCCTAGTAATCTAACTCTTTATTGCATTTTATCAGAGCTACTCAGTGTAGCATGAAGAGCAGTGTCAGTGCATCTTTTCTCTGTAATTTCCCCACCTCGCTCACACTTTTTAAATGTCTTGTAAGAAACAGTTGGATTAATGTAATACGTCACTTTCCGATGCTGAACAAAGACACTCATAGAGCTCTTACAAAGAGAACATTACCAGAATTAAGATGACTTTACTTAAATTCTAAAACAATATTGATTTTAAATATTATTTTTTCATTCAGTGTTCAGTTTTGTGGTAGAAGTATGATTATTTAATGTATTTAAAAAATGATAACCCTCCAAGTAGAGTAAATATGTAATCAGCAGTATTTAACCCAATCAAATGGGACAATGACACTAAGAAACACTTATCATTTTAGCCCAGATATGCCAAGCATTAACCAAAATATTAGTCAAGTTTAAAAGAGACACAATTTAAATGTCAAGTTAAAAATAGACACAATTTAATTGTGAGTGTAAACATGCTTTTGATTTGTCTGACTTTTTGCCAAAGAGCACAGTGATTGAACTAACAGTAGGTGGCAGGAGTGTTATGTCTTCCTGATCTTGTTACCACGCCACAGTCACACTTCATTCATGCCAAATTAATAAAGTAATGAATGAAACAGACCATCTTCAGTGTCATGCGGACACATGCTAGCAATTCATTAATCTGTAAGACTCATGGGCCATGATGTGGGTCAGTTTTGTTCTATTTGACATGAAATAAAGGTTTGTTCTCATGGTTAAGATTGTTTCCTTTTGCCAGGCCTTCTGAAAAGTCTCCTATTACCATTATCCATGCTTCTGTAGAGTTACCGTTTTTTGTTTTTTTATGAGAATATGAAAGGCCTTTTTGTTTATTTCCATGGTATAAACACATTACAGCCAACCAGCCACAAGTTACCTATTAATTGGTTGCACACTGTAGATGAACAGGCAGGAAATCAGTTTTCACTTGTATCTTTAGGACAATCAAGGCTGCACTCAATGGGAAGGTATTAGACCAAAAATGTAATGAAAAGGCTTCTTGTACTCATATTGTACACAGTAGATGCATGGTAGCGTGTAGGAATTATGAAATATATAACAAAAGCAGCCACTTCACATCTAAGTCTGTCAACTCTCCCCTCTTGTGCTACTAGACAACATCAGAGGTGACAATGACACTTCTTTTTTTTCATAAATTTAGCTTTCCAGCATTGTTCACACTTGTGTGCGAGACCACCACTTACATCAGCAATGACTCACAAAATCAACTATGATTAGGATGATGAAGTTAGCCTTTCATGTAGTAAACACACACTGCTTGTGTGATCCCTTCACAGATACTACAGAATGTAATCACATTTGCCCCTCAGTAGTAGTGCTATTAAATGGCTGAATTTGAACACTATCTTCTTTTACAGCAGCCACAGTGTTCAATTCTAGCACAGAAAAAACTATTACCATTACAACACAGCTGATCTCGGCATAGAGTCACATATATGAACACTTTCTGCCACCAAGCGTATTTTTGTCTTTTGTCTTGGCTTTTTATCCCATCAGTTTTTAGATGACTTACTCAGTCCAAGATGTTCTATACATTGACGCTCCACTAATGTGACTTGAAAGACAATAGTTTACTATGACCAAAGTACATTGATTTTATACATTTTCTGCTGTAGGTAGGAAAAATAACGCTGTAGTGTTTTAAATGTTAAAAATTGTCTTAAGAAATTCGCAAATGTTCCCAAGCTGAGATTGAAAATTGCATGTTATGATGATACAGATATCACAGTGCACTTTGATAACTAAGAGTTGCTAAAATGATATCTTACTAATCTTTCTAGATAAAATACATATATGATCATAAGGGAAAGTTGATGGCGGATTGAGTGGGATGGCTTTTATTACTCAGCCCACTCCATAATAGGCAAATTTGTAAGACAGACACTCCAAATTTAAAAGACACATTTTGCTCTAAGACAGCGTCTCAGAACATACAAGATCATTTCTTTTATTGTACAGCCACTTGCATTCAAATGTGCAATTTCTAAAAATGCAGTGCAAATTACAATAGCCAGTAAACATGTTAGGTTACAATATAAAAGCACAGCACCGTTAGCCACTGTACAACAGTGTCACGTGAAGCTACATTTGGCTTGATACATTCCTGAAAGAGAAAACTGTCTGATTACTCCCAGCCTTAAAATCCTGCTTTGTGTGATTGGCTTAATGCACATCCTGCTTAAGTTTTTCTTGGTGACTTCATACATTTAACTTCAAAAAGAATAAAGTTGAGAATCACGCATAGACAGCATACAACACAATGCCACTTCAGTCTAAAGTGTCTCATATTCATGTGGTATGGATACACTAACCTGAGAAAAGCAATCTGTCACCTATGGTACTTGATTAATAGAACATAAAGTCAGGAAGCAATGTACTTCTTAGTACATGACAGCTTTAGCCCTAGGATTCACTACAGTAGATCAGTCCACATTAATGGCAAGGAATGGTAGCTGTTAAAATAAAACAGTTATAGCATTAATAAACATCTTTTTCTGTCTGTGTAAGATTTATACTTTTGAATGAGGTGCCAGTAGGCTTCTATCTTTCAGCTCGTTCTGGGTTTTCTGTGAATATATATGACATCTCAAGTCTCATTGAGAGATATTTATTCTATTCCATCTAAATCGCTTCGGGAGCATCACCAGCTTTCTGTTTTGTGGGGGTCTTGCTTCCTTCTTGCTCAGTCTTCCTGGAAAATCTGGGACTACCAGCAGCTTTCCTGCCAGTCTGAGGACTGGAGGAGCCTGCAGCCATCTTGCGTTGAAGTAAGGGACTCCTGGAGCTCTTTGACTTTGTTGGCATCAGTAAAGAGTCCATAACCTTCAGTGACCTCAGGCCAAGCAGACCACAAAAGTAGTTACACTTGTGTTGTGAGATAAACTGCTCGAAAACTTTGGGATTCGCGTCGATAGATAAACCTTGATGCCTGCAGCAACACACAACACAGAACAAAACTGAATGTAACAGACGTGAGTTGTATAAATGTAAATTACCTGTAAAATGAGGTTTTCACAGCATAATTTACAGAAATGACGCAATTCAAATAATACTAACCCTGCTGATTTGACTGAAATTCCAACATTGGTGATCTTAGTGTCAACACCTGCAAAATGATGCCCCAAAATTAGTTGCTCACATAATATATTCAGATTGAAAGATTTAAACACCTTTAGAAATGTGAAACATAAATATTTTCCATAATAACATAAAATAAATGGTGCACATTGGACCTGAAAGTCTCTGGAATACAATTTCTACTCTTTAAATGAAAATGTTAAAACTGAAGTATCCTTTTCACTATTGCAAGCACAAATTTAGCATATAAAGTAAAAAAAAAAAAACAAGTCTGTTTGTTCTTCAACTAATTTTGAGCTTCCTATGCTCACTGGATCTTTGGCATGCTGCACATTGGTAAATGTGTGGGGTGGGATAAACCAGGACATAAGTCGAGAAGGTGGCCTCTGGTTATTGTCTGTCTCAAACTACAAGTATATTCCCCACTGTAGCAACAACAACAGTAAAAACATAAACTTAACATTACTCTGGCTTCATGTCTGAGCCTACCTTCTAGCCGAGTGAATACCAGATTTCCACTGGTCCATTGAAAGATCCAGTGCTGCAGGGCACAGCACTTCTGCTCCATTTCAGAGCCAGTCATCGTGTCTATTCCATGTGTAGAGTTCAGGTCAGAGAATTTCTGATACACTCCTGCGAGATCCGTCTCCACTGTGGCATATGGGACTGCGTTTGCTGGCCTGTACATCAAATAGACTGGAACCACCCTGTTTAACAAAGATTGTCAGAGTGTAGATAAGAATAGGAAATGCTTAATGGTCCTGTTGTGTAGATAGATATTCAAAAGGATTATGACTTTTTCAAGAATAAGCAGAGTGTACTCACTCAAGAGAGGGCCCAAAGTTCTCTATAACTCTTGTCTCTGCAGCAAAGATTTTACAGTATTCCCGAGCCAGGTTCTGAATTTTACACTCCTGTATGTAGAACATTAGAGAATAGCCAATGAACATCAGCTCTGCCTACACCAGTTATTCAATCTCAACTGGATTAGTGCCACAGTAATCCTATAAGGGTGGCAGGAATGACACCTGATTCACTTTAATACAGGAACTGCTGTTTATTAAGTGACATATTTGCCAAGGCATGAATAAATTACAACATCAGGCCTTTCTTATGTACCTGCTTCATGATGTCCAGGTTTCTATCTATAAGGCAGCTTTCCTCTTTGCCGTCATAAGCGATGGGATTGCGTACTTTGATGATACATGTGTTACCAGATTCAAACACAGGCTCCAGGCCGTAGATGACTTTTGCCCTCCAGACTTTATGAGAACAGCCATCTCCAATACGAGATTCCTTTATCATTATGCGGCCAAAGAATTTGTTACCCCAGACACCAGAATCAGCCACGCCCTTGCTGAATATTAGGGGTGTCATTTCAATTTCCTCCCCAACTGCATTCACAAAATTATAGGGGTGATAGTCAGAAAAGAAAAGCACAGGAAAAATTTACAGCAATCTTAACATGTGAAACGTCATCTTACCCCCAAGATCCTCACGTAGGGACAACCCAGTCAAAACTGCAAAACAGTGAGAGCGAAAACAGAAAAGCAATCATGCTATGGTCAAGTAATGCACGGAAGAAATTGTGATTATATATTTCTGCTGTGCCAAATTTATTTTAAAATAGGACATACTATCTGCACTGAGCAGAGTGTCTGTGGAATCTGTCCCGTATTCATTTGTGATTGAGCATCCATAAACACCAGAGTCTTTGCATGATGCCTGAAGAATGGCAAGATTGACCTGAGCTTCATCCCCTGCTCTTGAAGACATGCGAACACAAAATAACATAAAAATGTTCAAGAAGACCGAAATTTACATGTTAAGAAAATTTAATATACAGTGGGTATGGAAGGTATTCAGACCCCTCTAAATTTTTCACTCTTTGTTTCATTGCAGCCATTTGCTAAAATCAAAAAAGTTTATTTTATTTCTCATTAATGTACACTCAGCACCCCCATCTTGACAGAAAAAAAAACAGAAATGTAGAAAGTTTTGCAAATTTATTAAAAAAGAAAAACTGAAATATCACATGGTCGTAAGTATTCAGATCCTTTGCTCAGTATTGAGTAGAAGCACCCTTTTGAGCTAGTACAGCCATGAGTCTTCTTGGGAATGATGCAACAAGTTTTCCACACCTGGATTTGGGGATCCTCTGCCATTCTTCCTTGCAGATCCTCTCCAGTTCCGTCAGGTTGGATGGTGAACATTGGTGGACAGCCATTTTCAGGTCTCTCCAGAGATGCTCAATTGGGTTTAGATCAGGGCTCTGGCTGGGCCAGTCAAGAATGGTCACAGAGTTGTTCTGAAGCCACTCCTTTGTTATTTTAGCTGTGTGCTTAGGGTCATTGTCTTGTTGGAAGGTGAACCTTCAGCCCAGTCTAAGGTCCTGAGCACTCTGGAAGAGGTTTTCTTCCAGGATATCTCTGTACTTGGCTGCATTCATCGTTCCTTCAATTGCAACCAGTCGTCCTGTCCCTGCAGCTGAAAAACACCCCCATAGCATGATGCTGCCACCACCATGTTTCACTGTTGGGATTGTATTGGGCAGGTTATGAGCAGTGCCTGGTTTTCTCCACACATACCACTTAGAATTAATGCCAAAAAGTTCAATCTTTGTCTCATCAGACCAGAGACTCTTATTTCTCATAGTCTGGGAGTCCATCTGTTTTTTGGCAAACTCTATGCGGGCTTTTATATTGTATGTCTTGCACTGAGGAGAGGCTTCTGTCGGGCCACTCTG
The DNA here is from genome assembly GCA_024447675.2 of Pterophyllum scalare. Taxonomy (NCBI): domain Eukaryota; kingdom Metazoa; phylum Chordata; class Actinopteri; order Cichliformes; family Cichlidae; genus Pterophyllum; species Pterophyllum scalare. Next base: position 152,973 of record JAMQGT020014504.1, read on the forward strand.
CCATAAAGCCCCGACTGGTGGAGGGCTGCAGTGATAGCTGACTTTGTGGAACTTTCTCCCATCTCCCTACTGCATCTCTGGAGCTCAGCCACAGTGATCTTTGGGTTCTTCTTTACCTCTCTCACCAAGGCTCTTCTCCCACGATTGCTCAGTTTGGCAGGACGGCCAGGTCTAGGAAGAGTTCTGGTGGTCCCAAACTTCTTCCACCTCGAGTGCTGCAGAAATTCTTTTGTAACCTTGGTCAGATCTGTGCCTTGCCACAATTTTGTCTCTGAGCTCCTTGGGCAGTTCCTTCCACCTCATGATTCTCATTTGCTCTGACATGCACTGTGAGCTGTGAGGTCTTATACAGACAGGTGTGTGCCTTTCCTAATCAAGTCCAATCAGTTTAATTAAACACAGCTGGACTCCAATGGAGGAGCAGAACCATCTCAAGGAGGATCAGAAGAAATGGACAGCATGGGAGTGAAATATAAGTGTCACAGCAAAGGGTCTGAATACTTATGACCATGTGATTTTTCAGTTTTTCTTTTTTAATAAATTTGCAAATTTTTCTACATTTCTGTTTTTTTTCTGTCAAGATGGGGTGCTGAGTGTGCATTAATGAGAAATAAAATGAACTTTTTTGATTTTAGCAAATGGCTGCAATGAGGTCACTCTGAGAACTTACTTTCTTTTAACCTGAGCAATCTCCACCTCGTTTTTGGACCATTTAATAGTTGAGTCACTGAGGACATTGAAAAACTGGCACCACAGTTTCAAGTGTCCTGAGGCATCTGCAAAAGTCTCAGCCCTAATCTTACGGATAACTTGAGGAGCTGGAGAGAAGAGAAAATATGATGAAAACATACACACTTTCATTTTTTGTTATGTGTCCAGTTTTATATATTCTCATAAATAAATTACATGGCAAAGGTGTGCGATATGGGCTATAAGAAGCAGCCTATCTACAGTAAATATAAATGATTTCCCAAATCATCTGTGTAGAGTCACATTTTAGCTTTTTGGAGAAATGTTTTAATTTAAGATATCATGATACAAAATAAACACTGGCTTTAGAAACAGCAAAAACATAAAGTAAAGGAGGCTGTGAATTATATCTCTCTGATGATCAACAGGTTGGTGATATTCCCACCAGGTGATGCCAAATTTCCTTTGTCTCACAAATTCTGAATAAATTCTGAGGCCTTCTATCAACATTTCGACAGTATTTTTTTTCTTTACCTTTGAATGGGTTATGCTTGTCCTTCTCTACAGGTTTCACCTCAGTTTGAATCTCATCAGCAGCCACCTGGCTGGGTGTTTCTGGTACCATCTTCTTTTTGCTCAAGAGGGGCGAACGCCTTTCTAGAAGAGAGGTTTGTTCACCAGTGGGCTGAAGTAGAGATGACCGGCGTGACAGGCTTGGAGATGTAGAGAAGGTCACAGAAGTTGTGGAAAGCTTGCTGCTCTGCATAGATGCCTCCTTTTTCAGAGTTTGATTATCAGTTGTTGATGTGGCCTCTGTGGCCTCTTCGGGTTTGGCCTTGGGTGTTAGGATTTTGCGGCGAGCCCCAGAGGCCAGCTCTTGTGGGGTAGCAGAAGGGATGAGAGAAACACAATTTCTTTTCTTTAATAATGGACTAAGTTCAGCACTTTGATTTGCTACGGAGTCTGATGTCAAACCTTCCTTAACCATATAACTCTCCTTTTGAATAAGTGGAAGATTATTCCCTGGTGTGTTAGATCCGGTTTCAGGGGGAAGCGTTCCTATACTCTGCAAAGAATTTGTATTTATATACTGTTCTTCCATTTTGCACTGATCAGAAATGGTTGTCAAATCCATTTCATTTGTGCTGCTGAGTTTAATTTCTGGAGTTGACTTCTGCATGAATTGCATGTCTTTGCCTTGAACAGGTTCATCTTTGGAACTCTCCAAAGTAGTAATTTGTGGCTCTTGAACACCATTCTTCATATCTGTCACTGTAAGCGGAGGCCCAGATTCCTGACTGGCAGTTCCAGATAGATTTGAAAGTCTATCGATCAGTTCACCTTCAGAAGTCAAAAAGGGGAAATTTTGTTTTGGGGTTGTTTGTTGGGAAACAACAACAGAGGAATTTTTTGGATGAGCCAGAGTTGATGGTTGGGTTTCCTGGCCAATGTCCATGACACCTTCATTATATTTTTCATCACTTCTGGGAAGTCCTGTTATGACGTCATTTGTACCACTGTCAATAACAGTGATGGGTGGGATCAAAAGAGGCTGAACAGGTGGTGGTGACGTTGCACTTTGAGTCTTAGATTGCTCCTGGTCAGTTTTATAAAGTTGATGATAAACTTCTATAAGTGTTGCCTTTATGGTTGTGGGGGGAGTTTCGTCAATACCTTTCTTATTTTCCCTCTCTGTGCTCTTTTTCACCTCCAGTTTTCTATCATGCACTAATTCCTGGCATTCCCCTGTTGCTGTACTCTGATTGTGTAGTAAGTTAGCATGGGACCGTATGACGGACACTGGACTTACTAATGTGGAGTCTAGAGCTTTTATTTGTGATCTTAAAAGTTCAGCAATAGAAATTATTTTTGTTTCAGGTTTTGAAATCTCTTGAAAGTCTTTGATGTATCCCACTGAGTTTGCATTTTCTGTTGTTTTTGTTAAGATAGAGGGAGAGGTGTCACATATATCTGCCTTCAAATTTTGTGAGTCTGATCTAGAGTTCTCCACCATTTTTGATATGTGATCATTCTGCTTAGTTTCCTCATAAGGTGCCCCTACAATGATTCCTCCAGCATCTTTATTCGCTGTATCTTTGCTCTTTTCTATTTTAGTTTGTTCAGTCGTATGCACAGCAGAAGTTTCAGTTTCCATGTCAACTATCTTCTCATTTGGGGCATCACTGTCATCCTGTACCAACAACTTAGTGACCTCTACCTTTTCATCATCTTGTATTTCTGTCTCTTCAATGGTTTTTATAGTGGGATCAACTTGGCTCTGCAGAATGTTAAGTGAAATATTACACCCTAAGGTGCTCTCACCACTGACAGGCCTTTCAAGGGGTGACTTCTGCACGTTTTTAAAAAGGACTTCATTTAATTCCCTGGAATGATCCCATGTGTCTTGTGTCATTGTGTCAATGTCTGTTTTAAAACCACTGCGCAAAAAAGGGGTTTGGATGTCATCTGTCATGGTCGGCCTTTCTACTGGAGTCTTTTGTTGTCGCGAGCTGACCATACACCGGTCTGCTGGTAGCTCAAGGCTGACAGGTGCATCATTCCAGATCATCTTTGTGGGATCCTGTGTAACCTTGGGACATAATACAAACACAGGTTTCCAAGCTGTAAATACATATTCCCTTATCCCTGGCTATGCTGGTCATGGATAAACACATGTAATTTTTAAAAACAGCAACAGTGTAGCCAGCAACAAGCAGGGAAATGAACTGGAAGACCTTAGTGCAAAAAGAAATTTATAAACTTTACACGGCTGTCCGTGAGTTTTAGTTGGATTCTTGACGTGACATATAGGCTAGGAAGTATTTTTTATTATTCAATAGACTACTTCATTGCTAATATACTGGAAAACTGCAGTATTGTATAAGTAGTAGTGTGATATGAATTAAACATAGTAAAGTAAATCCTACGCATAGCACAAAAGCATGTTTGTTGGCTGTCAAATCTTAAAACCTCCTTATGAACGGAATTACTTTGTGTCACATGGTTTTGGATCATGGACGACATAAGCCATAATATAACCCAATATAGTCCAGTATTTTAGCCTATATCATACCCCAAGAAACAGCCTTTAGTCTAAAATATCAAGCTTTTGAAATCATGCACTACACAGTCAAAAGAATTATATATCACTCTTAATTTCTGCTTTTTTCTCTTACCCTCTTTCTAAGTCTGACATGGGAGGCCTGTTCAAAATGAAGGTTGCTATTTTGTATGTAAGACTGGCCAGAAAGGAATGCAAGTTATTTTAAGTGGTGCTTCAGCCATTCAGTGTTTTTGTCTCAGTTGTAAGTGCTCAGTCATGCAGCTGAAGTTTGTGCAGTATAAAGACTGACAATCAGTGAGAATTTTGCGCCCCAGCCAAGAATTATTTTTTTAATGCAGCAAATTAACATTAATCTCTGCCACAACAGCAACCATTCAATTGCAATGTAAAGGAATAATTCAAATTTTTAGAGGATGCCTCTTCCTTTTTTTTCTTGAGAAGAGTCGAAAGAACTGGACATGAAGACTGATGCAACTTTGAATGATATTAAGCTAGAGATGGCAGTGATAGGAAATATTTGGAAACAACTAACTAAAACCCATCTGCCAGGACGTCTAGCTTACTGAATAATATGTTATAGCTCAGCTATTTAGTCTGTGCAAAAACATTTTACAAAGTGTAGCTCCACCCATTCCCAGTCTGGTAGTCTGTTTAGTGCATATAATAACATTACCACAAGTAATTTAATATTTATATCTTAAAAATTTAGCAAAGGCTTACTTTCAGACCTTAAAACTTAAAATATAAACAATATCAGCTGCACTACATCAATATACCTGTTGTAACTGTCAGCATGTGCGTCATTTAATTCTTGTGACCCAGCAGGAGATACTTGTAAAAGCTATAAATAACTCTGGGATGCTTGTGTTACTGATGGGACTGGTGTTGGCAGCACAAAACACTCATGAGCTCATGCAAAAAGGTTCCCTCACCTCACTTGGCAGGGGGACTTGAGACACAGGCACCTTTTTTTGGCTGGGGCTTGTTTCTTTTTCAGACAGCTGGTGTCCAGCCTGCTCACATGGACGCTGAGATAAAGCAGTCCTACTGTCACAAGATGCATCCACTGACTCACTGTGTTTGTGGGATAAAGATCCATCAGCTGAAGCTTTTGACTTCAAATCAACATCCATGGTTGTCATGTGAAAGTCCTCTTTTAATATACTTAGGAGTGTTGATCTAGCACTTGACTGTGGCTGTGTTGAGGTAATGTAAGGGATTTGCGCTTGCATTTTCAAACTTTCTTCTATATCATTGTTTCCAGCTTCCTTCTCATATTTGGCAGTATTTTCACCTTCAGTTCTTGAACCAGGATGACTTGAAAATGTAAGAGCAGCAGGGGGCACGGAGACAGCGAGCTCTTCTTTCTGTGAAACTACTGTTACCTCTGTACACATCTTTTCATCCTGTGAAGGCCTTTGAGGAAGCACTGCTACCTGTGCTGCTGATTTCTGATCTTCTTTTATCACGTTTGTCACTTTTGAATGTGCAACTGATGAGCTAGAAATGTTCTCTGCTTCCATAACTTCAGCTGAATTCCTCTGAGTCCGGACTGCCTCTTTACAGGCTGGAGCTACAGGGGCTGATGTCTCACCTTTCAGCCTTCTCTGCCCAGACACAGACATCCTCTCTCCCAGAGTATCTGCTTTTCCAACCATTGCATTGTTGGAAATTTTAATCTTCTTCTTGACAAAGGGAGGTTTTGGTTGGTGTGTGGTAAAAATCTTCTGGGCAGAGTCATTTATGCATGTCTCACCCTTATTGCCATTGTCATTAATGGCCTGCCCCTTAGATAAACCAGGCATTGCTCCATTAGTGATTGGGACTTGCTTTTCTTCACTTTCCTCCCCAGTGGCCTCCTGTAACCTGGCCTTAGTCCCTAGAGTAACAGTCGTTTGGTTCTCCTCATTGCCCTCATCCTCCATGGAGCTTGGCGTGCTGAGAAAGGCCTCCATTGTCGAACGGCGTTTCCTCTGTGTACGGTCGGGACTGATGGTTCGTATTGGCTCCTGGTTTTCTTTCCCTTCTGCTTCCCTGCGTCTATTCTCAGCATTCTGTTTGACCTTGGCAAAGTACCGCTGGTGGATTTTGAACTCGTTCATCTCACCCACCTCCAGAACCCCAGAGCAGGACACAATACCTTTACAGTTGATGGCTGAGGCCTGGTATATAGCTGCATCCTCCACAGTGCACCTAGAAATTGAAAACATCTTATCAAACAGTTTATTTGAAAAAGCTATTATTTAAGAATTTTACTTATTACCTGTATTATGGACTACTTTACAATAAAAAAATTTTTTGTAGAAGATGTTGTGTGTGTGTGATCAACAAATGGCTTTTTCAGATATACATACTTGTAAATGTGCAGGGAATGATTTTGTCCATTGCGGAATATTTCATATTTAGGAAGTCCACAGTATCTGTCCAACTGCATGTCATCTTTATACCACGTAACCTGAGGGGCCGGGTATCCTAATAAAAACAAAAAAAAAAATGCAGTGGAAGGGAAAAGAGCAGGCCATCAGGGAATTTTAAAGAATTTCTATAATCACAATTCCAAAAACTTTGTGTAAAATGTAAATTAAAACAGAATGCAATGGTCTTGCAAATTTCATATACCTGTATTTTATTCACAATAGACATTTTATTATGTCATGAAAAATACTGGCTCATTTTGAATTTTTTTCGAACACATCTCAAGGAAGTGGAGACAGGGCGTTGTTTACCACTGTGTAGCAGCCCCTCTGCTTTTAACAACAGTCCATAAACATCTGGGAACTGAGACCAGTTGCTGGACTTTTGGGAGAGGAATGTTGTCCCATTCTTCTCTGACATAGGATTCCAGCTGCGCAACAGTCCTGGGTCATGTTTGTTGTATTTTTTGTTTCATGATGTACCAAAAGTTTTCAAGTGGTGAAAGGTCTGGACTGCAGGCAGGCCAAATTGGACCCAGACTGTTGTTGCTCTAAAACCTGCATATGCCTTTCAGCAGTGATGGTGACTCTCCAGACGTGCAAGCTGCCAATTGATGATTTCTAGAAGTATTCAGTTCAGTCACTCAAATGTATGGAGCAGGCAATGTTTACCTGTAACCACACAGGAGAACTTCACGTTGGAATTTTCGGAAACAGCTTTTGACTTCAGGGTCATTTCAAAGGAGGGCTGTGTTTCTTCAGTTAAATGGGCGATCACGCTGCAGAGTGTGCTCCTGTGCAAGAAAATGGAGTCATGTGCTAATCTGGATTCGTATTTCTTTTAACATTTTTTAAAAACACAAATGAGATAATTGTTTATTGCAATTGTTTTTAATCCATAAATGTTGGCTTGACTATTTTTTGTGCCATTGAAAAGAATGTTCAAATTCAAAATTTTATAAAATTATGGACATAAGAACTGAAGTCAATATACAAAGTCAATTGTTTTTCTTTATCCCTTAACTCTCAAATAAATTCTTTATATTAAAGTCTGATTAAAACACTAATTTCTGTAACAACATTAAAACAAACCCATGTGATAGCAGCCACATCTGTTGTCACTGGCTAAGAAGGATGAGAATAAAAGTTGTGCATTTTGAATTAGATGCAACTAAAACCAAGAACTCAAAGTATTCTTTCTCAAAATAAAATAAAGTATTTATTGTGATCTTTCATGGCTGTAGTCAGCGTACAAAAGCTGCTGTACATTTAACCCAAATTCACATTAATTGCATGACAAATTTAACGATTCAAAGCTCTTGAATCTTTATAGCATGTGGAAGAGTGCTATGATGAATGAAATATGAATATATGAATGAAATGCTCACTGCTAAAGTGTTAGATCAGTGCACAGTTAAATGATACTGTTATGATTCACTGAATATTACTTTTTACATTTTATTTTTTGTTTATATTCAGTTGGTACTGTTACTGGCTTGAAGTGAACCATGCAAAAAAGAACAGCAGTTTTTCTTCTTATTAAATATTCCACAAGATTAATGAAAAAGAAGACCTAAAGAGCAATACGTACTTGTGCTATAAACAAATCTTCCCATGCAGACGCTGTCATGGATGCTTGGTGTGAAAAGGGGCCAATGGTACATAGCTGAGATTGTGTTCTTAATCAGCAGTTTATTTAAACCCTGCTGTCCATGGCAACAACAAATAAAGAAACACCGGGCAACACATCCTCATCTCAGGTTAGTAAAAAGCCTGAATTTTAGATATATTATGGAATAAATACATGCTGGGATCATACATAGTGCATGGTGGTTCAAGTGGAAAGACAGCACCCTGATTTAGTCTGGATTCTGTACCTGTTTTCTGGCCTCACATTAGAGAGGTAGCTGCAACCACCAAGCCGGCTGCTCCCGTTGACATCTTCCCCATTGCTGGACCTCCCATTCCCATTAGAGGAGCGTGCTGTTGTCCTCCGTGAAGTCATTTTCCCCCAGATATTGTTTTGTTGTCAAGAGATGAATTCAAACTTAAAGAGAACAAAGTTCATAAAAAGCAATTGGAAACATGAATGGAAAAAAAAATTAAATCTGTTATATATATATATATATATATATATATATATATATATATATATATTACATTAAAAAACAATTCATAAGTACAACATATGCCAAGTTAAGATATACTTTAAAAATTCTACATGCTCTTATCCAGCAGTTACATAAACAACACTCAGCAGTCTATTTTATACAGTTAACTCACCATACAGAAGTTTCATTCCTTCCTTTGACAGATAGCCCACAGCACTGGCTTAAGGCACTGCAATTTCCAATCAAACATGAGCATGCGTAGGCACCCGGGCTATTTATAGTTGGCCTGCAAATAGGCACAAGAGCACATCACACTTTCCAAAACTCATCTTTGGGCCATTTTACAATGAAGAAGAAGAAAAAACTCTATGCATCCACAAAAAAAGAAAATCTCAAGCAGGGAAATATTTGTAAGAAATCAAGAACAATCTCTAAAAGTAAATAAATAAACAAACGCTTGTCCAATTCTATTACCAGTGGACTGCAATTTCTCAGAGAATTGATTGTTTGTGTGGCCAGTCCTTGGCTGTCTAACTTTTTAGCTCTGTGTAGAGACTGTAGTAAAGAATCATTTGAGCCTGTCAGTCAGAAGGATGACGCCTTTAGTTTTGAATACATTAATTTGAGCAGCACATTCTTAAAGTCATCCAGTCACATGTAGTTTTCTATTTAAAAATTATAGCTAGGAGACCATTGAGTATAGGTAGAAGATAACAAAAACACCATGAAATGGCGCGTTTATTCATGTTCTATAATAGTTACATAATACCAAGTTCTCTGGCATGTATTGTCTAGTGGCTGACAATTGCATTACAATTGTGTCCCCAGAGGAAAAGCAGTAGGAATAGAACAGCCTTATATAGGCAGATACCACTGACTCCCAAAGAGCTATGGGCTCTTTGCACAAGCATGCACACACCCATACACGCAGTCTTTCTCTCACTTGCACATCAGTTCTCAACAATTCAATTTATTTATTTATTTTTGCATTTATTTTTTGGTCAGTACAATGTGATTTTAATCTCAAGAGACAAACAAGATTAATCAAAACATTTAGCTCAGTCTGAAAACAAAATGCTGGAATATTCTCATTATCAAGCAGAAATTAAATTAACTTGCAGGGTTGATAGCTAGATGTCAAAAATGCCTTAATAAATGTTTTATTTGTCAGCTTTATAGCCTTCCATGATAGACACACTCCAAACCCCCAAACTTGTCTTTGAACTGACTGGCACTGATACTACTACAATGAATTACAGCTTCCCAAGTGTGTTCTTCCAAGTTCAAAGGTATCAAACTGCATTATCGCTCAGGTTACTACATATGCTCATCATATTACACGTGCCAACATGACTTCCTTTCATCTATTTATCTTTTTTTGTTCCATCCATCTGTCATACTCTTTTGTAGCACACTGCCAGGGCTGTGATGTAGTGATTTAATTTAACAACCTAGCTTAAATTGACATATTTTTAAATGCAATATGCTTAGATTCTTACAAGCAATGGATTCCATTAGTTATAGCACACACACACACACACACACACACACACACACACACACACACACACGGAGTGGTGACAGACATGTATGGGCTGCAGGGCCTTGTATTTGACTGTATGCCAGTCCCCTGTGGGGGGCTGGAAAACACAGTTGCCTCAGCATGGTCAGGATATTCTGGATTGGGGTGTGTAAAGAGTGATCAGAGCACATCACTACGGAAACCAGAAGACTCTGTCATGTGACTGTGTATCCCCCTCAAGCATATGGGAAATCTGCTGATGAAAGAGGGATTTCCAATAAAATACACAAAAATAATCAGCTTTCAAAACTATGATTCAATGAAAATAAACTGGTTAGACACTAGCTACTACTTTGACATCTATTCCAAGCTTTTCTCCAAAGTTTGTTTTCCTTGTATTTTGACTGTCCAAGGTATACTTACACCCTCTTCCACTTCAATGTCGTAATCGCTCTCTAAATCTGAATTCACATGGGGCAATAGCGGTGCATGTCTATTGCTTCATGTTTTACCAATTACAGCACTTCACAAAATCCTGTAGTGGCTTAGTGAGGCAGATTTATAGAAAGGCTACTAATGATGCTCTCTGAGATCACTACCTCTGGCTTTGTTTATACCATTATCTCTTTTGCAAAGATAATTGTGCTTCTATCAGAAATAAAAGGGGCAAATGTAAATTGTTATAGTCATTACAACCTGTCTGGTAATGGACATCCCAGTACAACAGGACCATTGTCAATCTGGACGTGTACAGAAGTGTGTGTATGTCCCTGATGGTGACAAGGGTAGACCAAAAAGGCTGAAGCAGATTGGACAACCATCAGCTCTTCAGTTTCACTGTGGCATTTATTTACCACCTCTATGGACTTCCAATAAATAGTGACCTTTCAGCGTGTGCTCATGAACCTTTAACTCACAGCTTTCTCTTGTCCCTCATTGTTTCTCCTATTATAATTCCATTAGTACAACAAAAAAAGAAATATCAGCTTCACCGATCTTCTTCAACTTTGTTAGCCTTAGTACTCGGCCATTGGAGAATGCTTGCCTTCAGTTTTTAACAAATAATTATACCTGTTCATGTACTTTTTTTCCCCTTCAATTTAGCAGTGATAACATTTTTTGTTATGAATAGATGGTCTGTAATTTTTCATGTACCTTTGCTTTAAACAACAGAATTCTAGGTCTGTGATTTTTTTTACTTTCAAGCATATAAATAGAAGGGATACAGTGGGCATGTTCTCTGGTGTTGTGGTAATCTTCATAAAATGGTGATGTAAACTTAAACCAACCCACTTGAATCCAGTGAGGCCAGTTCCTGCTTTAAGTGTTGCACTGGTTGATACTGAGAGCTTTCCTTATCAAGTGTTTGAGTGCATTCATATTATTTTGTAAAGTCACATAATTAAATTTTTTTTAAATTTGAAAAGCCTCTGTCCTATTATTATGGCGAGAGAGACTTGTGGCTTTAAAAAACACACAAAGTGAAGTGGCAATTAACTCTTTCATGTTGCTGCCTTTGGAGCAGCCTCCTGAGATAAATCACTACTTTTAAAGCTACATGAAACACCAGCTGCATGGGAACACACTGTTCTAATTCAGCTGGGATGTTACAGTTCTCAGATCCAAGATGGTTTGAGTGGTGAGGTGTCGACATGAGCTCATGGGGAGAGGGGTATACCAGCAGAAAAACAGGAGGTGGTAGCTATAACTGGAATTTTGATTGCAGATTAATTATTCTTTTTTGGGAATAAAGCCAAACATATTTACAGGATGAGAAAATGCTGGAATGTATGCAGGTATGTTGTTGCGTAGGTGATTTTGGTTCACCCAGATCTGCTGAGCTCTGTCGTGAGAGTTTACTGGCAGAGTGACTCAATGCCGAGTGTACCCCAAAACACCCTTGCACATAAATGCACAGTCAGAAAGCAGGTTGTTTTGATGTTTGACAGGTCTCTGTGGAAACTGAGCTTGGCTTTGTATGGCCGTCTGGCCTGCTACTGAGCCTGTGACATCATCCTCTGGTTATTCACACCAGTGTCAGCTCCAAGGAAGCAGAAACAGGAGAAGACTTGACCTCCAAGAACAGCTGTGTGCCCAACACACTCTCTCTCACGCACACGCCTTTATGTAGCGGAACCCTGTTCACATTGACTATGACCAATTATGCACACACACACAATTCGTAATTGACTAGCAGGCCATATGTAATACTACATGTCAAGCATAATCCTAGTAAGAAAAGAAAAAACTGAAGCCCATTATTATATATGAAAAAATATTATTAATCAAAATTTTAGGAATGAGGAAACTGGAAAAAAAATTAATTTGATAAAGAAAGCAGAATCTGGAATCACTTCACATTAGAGATAAAAATTTAATTTGAACGTTTGTTTGTATGCAGTTAAAATTTGAGATTAAAAAATACCCATTAAAAAAAACAAACTAACAAAAAACCTGATCGTTTCCATTTTCTGTTCCTTTCCTTCACATAAAGTACAGTGTCAGCTGCTCAGTGCCCACTATTCTTCATCTTATTTTTTATGGTAGTTAAAAAAACACATTTATAAATATTCCAAAACTAAACATGTGACAGATTTAATCTTTAAACACCTAAAAATATCTTTGGATGATATCTTTGGTACACTTGGTCTAGATACTAAAAAAAAAAAAAAAAAAGTACAAAATATTCGAGTTTTTCTGCAGGCATTGTAGTGACATCTAGTGGAAATAATATATATTTTTAAACATAAGCAGTTCTAGAACATGCCCATTTTATTGCTCAAGACACAATGTTAATTTTCATTGACATTTTATTAAAGAGTGAGGATTGAAAATGACATGAAACTTTGCAAGATGAAAAGATAATCTCACCTGTAAACAGCTGTCTCATATTTGCTATGCTGTGATTGGATGCAAATCTCTGTGCAGTCACATTCAGGTTGTAAACCAAGGTTTTTACCATTTTAACTGCACAAGTTTTTTTTTTAAGTTACCCCCCACCCACCCCCCCAAAAAAGAAAAAAATATCCAGATTAGCAGAAAGAAGCTGAGGCCCATGCTTATTATTAACCATAACAAAAATCTTACAGGACAATGATGATGAAGTATGACCGATGTACAGATCGTGTGTAAATTCTATCAGTTTGCAAATATGTCAACAAAACTGCTGTTTTATGATACAAATAAATAAATACAAGCAATGCCAGATGTCAATCAAACAGACTTTGGACTATCTTCCCCAAGATTTAAAAACTTGTTCTCCAGTTTTCTTGGTTTTTCAGAACCATTTTACCCATGGCATACTGTCTTCCAAACCTTATTATTTTTTTTCTATTTAACATGATAACAATCTCAGTATTTATACAAGATGACACTGACCTTTAGAAAACTTAATCTCTATGCAGTAGGTATACAAGTATACTTCTGACCTGATTCATTTTTAACTCGAGGCACATTTTAAACACTGACATAAAAACAACATAAAAAGTAAAAAGCAACAGTAATAATGATAGAAAACAGTAACCAATGAAAGCCATAATAAAGCTTCAGTACTGGAAAGCTACCAAAACCTGAATATACAGCGATTTGTAATTATTTCACTTTTACTTTCTTCTTCAACATGTCGATGACAGACGGAGCCTTGCGTTTTACACCTTGGAGGAAAACACACACACACACACACACACACACACACACACACACAAGAAGCAAAAAGAGAAACAGAATTTAATGCAAACATGACAAATAAAAAAGAACAAAGTTTTTTTTGTTTCTTGTAGTACCTTGCTTTTTGTTAGGTGACTCTGGGGTGTCTGGAGATCTCTTGGCATAAGCCAGTTTCATCCTCTGAATGTTTTTCTTGCTGATCACTTCATGCTGTACAATGGGATGTGGGTAGTCTTTACCCACAATACATCCTGCTACCTCCTGGATCCTGCGTGGAGCTTTCCAAGGTTCATAGATATATTCTGCTGGAAACTTCTTCAAAAGAGGGAGGTACTTCCTAGAAACATAGGAGAACAATTCTAAATTGCTTCAAATAATAGATTGTAAGAATGTAAGTTTGATAGGTAATCGGTTTATGATATTACCTGATGTAGTCTCCGTTTTTATCTGTCTTCTTCCCAAAGGCAACTGGAGAGTAAACCCTGAAATACTGGTGGAAGAATGTACTTGCTGACAGCCACTGCCAGTTTCCAGCATTCAAAGCCCAGTCACCATCCAATAAAAGCTCCTCGAACACCTTCAGGGGTAGTGAAGAAAATATTAAGCGTATCATACTGATTTGGCATTATAAATACTGCTAGACTCACAATGAACAGTCAAAAAAACACAAGCATAACTTAGAATGCACAACTGATATCTAAGGTGTAGACTCTAACCCCGACTGCCATTTAAAGTTATAGACTTTGATATAATCCCCTCTCATTGTCATTTTACTGATTCCTCACAAGACCTTTCTGAAACATTTTTAACCCTCTTTAAAAAGACTTCATATTAAATGGCAGTATTTTTTACATTCCTGTAGAGAAAAGTAATTATTTCAGAAAGTTTAAAGCAATGCCACTCTTCTGGAGAAAGTCATCAATGCATTTTTTTTCCCTCCTCTCTGCTGTAAGTGAAAAGTCATTGTCTCACCCCAAATGATTTAGCTCAGCCTCTTTCTGGTATTACCAGGTGGCATCACATCGCTCTAATCTGGGCTTCTCCCCTACTGGCTTCCTGCATGATTTAGATTTTTTTTAATTTAAGATTTTAGTCACACTTAAAGCTGGGCCTTTCTGGCTGTGTGTCTCCCAAATGACCAAACTCTTCACCCTACCTCAAAGGGGAAGCTCAGACACCTTAAAGAGGAAGTTCATTTTCAAAACTTGTATTTGCAGTCTCATTCTTCTGGGTACACCCATAACTTGCCATAGGTGAGGGAAGGACAACTTAACTTTAATGCTCAGCACTCTCTACACCACAACAGACCGGTACAGCATCTGTATCACTGCAGACTCTGTACCAATCCATTTGTCAAGCTCCTGCTCCTTTCTTCTCTCACTTGTGTTGATAATAATAATAATAATAGTAGTATCAATGCTAGTAGCAGCTGATATAGCCTTTGTGGGCTGACCTTCTGCCCTTCTTCCCAGCTGATCCAGAGGTCTCCCCTAGTAAGGAAACAAGCAACCGCATGTCGGGCCAGGTGGTGGATCCCAGCCCTCCTGCCTCAGCTGAGTCATGATGGCATCAATGAAGGGGTAACCAGTCCGAGCCTTAGAGGAGAGTGCAAAATACAAAAGAATCATCTGTGACACAGGAAATTAGCCTATCGCTCATTTAACAGTAATTACATGAGTATGTCAACATGAAAACTCCTTTTCCTGCCCCATCAGTTTTCTCTTCATTCAAGGACTCAATCTCAGTACCTCTCTCCAAGCAGCCAGATATTCAGGGTTTGTGTCCCAGTCCACCTGAGTACACACACTGTTACCCTCCATCTTGTTAAAGTTAGGTATGCCCAAACTGGCTGTGTAGAAGAACTCTCTCCAAAGTAACTGGCCATGGAGGGAAACTGGAGGATCTGAGTGTTTGTTCTGTAAAAATCACATTAGGGCCAATGAAGCCTCAATGAATTTAGTTTGTTTGCTGTAGAAATTTATTAAACAATTTCATAAACTAGTTTACCTTATTAATTACAAAATCTGTATATGAAATGCAACACGCACCCCCTTATACACCTCTGCGAGTCTCCACCAGAAGGTTCTGACTGATAGGCATCCAAAGGTGACATATGGACTGAGAACAGTGGTGCTGGGGCTCAAAGAGTTTGGAGAGGTCTGTGGCTTCTCGAAGGTGCACACCCATTTCTGAAAGGCACATATGGAACATGTTTCAGACAGATTGTAGGCACGTCTTCTGTCAAAATCTTGCAGATAAACGGGATGTGATGCTAGTTTACAGTTCTTTTCATATGTTCGTCTAATCTCCTGAGAGCCTCCTGCTCTCCTCCTGGAAACAGCTCCTCTCCAAGAGTAGTGGTGTCCAGGCCAAGCTCCTTCAGTGATGGAATCCCATATTCCTTCTCATGGTTTTCTGAGGAAGGCGTCTTTATATCTTTGACAGAGGAGACACACTTCTAAATTTTCACATTTGTATTTTAGATAAATGTGCTTACATCGATGCAAAGAACTCCACATGATAACTCAGTAGCACCATACTGTCTTTCTGGTAGTCTGATACCTTTCATGTCGTCCACGGTTGGAGCAGAGATTGGTCTCTTAGGGGGACCGATAGTCTTCACTATTGCTTGCAAATGTTTATAAGTAAGTGGAGGTTTCCCACTGTTTTCCTCAATTATTCTATGAAAACAAACAAACAAAAAAACAGTCAAGAAAAAGAAAACACAGTCATCAGAGTGAAAATCCAACTGTGTGCATATGCTCAACATGAGTTTTACCTGTCTATATTATACAGAGTGTGTGACACTTTGTAGATGACTTCAACTCCATGTTCTTTGGCCAGCGAGGTCACTTTGCTGTCACGCTGGAGGCTGTAGGGCTCTGTGTCATACTCATAGGTCAGCTTGGTTACTTTCCACTTGGTGAACAACTTGGGGAACACATCTTCTGGTTTCCCTCTCACAACAAACAGCCTGAGGGGGTTGAACATACCACAAAATGACAACATGTGTTTGATGGTAGCAGTCTGACTTAAATCTTATAATTACAACCAGATAGTTAAAAAAAAAAAAGAGCTTAGTATTTCTGAGTGTCGCCTGTGTCAATACCTAGAGTTATGTTTCCTGAGACTGCAGTCTAGGTCCTTCAGGGCTCCTATGAGGAACCTCCACCGGTTGATGCCCACGCAGGTGTTGTTCTGGAAGTAAGGGTCCAGTATGAACACAGGGTACAGCTTCTTACAGTCCTTCAGAGCAGCCATCAGTGCTGGGTTGTCATGCAATCTGAGTCCCTTGCGGAACCAGTGAATACACGTGTGAGCCATGCCTGCAAAGATGTGAATTACAGATATAATGCACAAAAACACAAGGAAGAGGTTAAAGTTAATGCTCTCCAATGGGCTTTTGAAGTACAAATCTTAAAGGGACTAAGGCTGCTGGTTAATTCCACCCCCCCCCCCCACCTCACCAATTCCCAATAACGGAGAGCTCGTCCTATACAGACACAAAATCCACAGAAATGTAAATGACTAAGACTTAAGATTTTTAAAACTAGAGAGAGCACCAATATTAAAACAAAACAAAGAAAGGAGCAAACACTACTTTTCACAGAACAACTTGAAAGGAATGCATCTGGAAGTTCTGAACATCGCTTAAATGTGTATAACTGCAGAAACGTTCCGTGAAAACTGCAACCAACATACAGTGTGAGTAACGAATCCACCACCAAAATGCTGCACAGTAGCCAAGTAAAACTTTACCTTCTTGGGGCGTTATAACTCTGTGCGATTCTGATCAACTGCCGCTGTGTTTATCGAAAAATTCAGTGTTTGATAACAAGCACGTTCAGTGTGTTACAAAACAGGAAGACGTGCTACGTCTGCAGAAAGGTCAGCCAATCAGAAGAAGGCTGGTGATGCAGCTGCAGCACTTTGTTGGTTTATCCACCAGATGGTAACATCGTGCAGAGAGTAATCGAAGTTGATGATTTTATACTGTCACAGTAACCCTATGAGCTGCCGATAATTACTAAAAGTTGTGCTACGTCTTCTATATGTTACGTATTTAAATCACCCATTTTAAGTTTATCTCAGTATTTGACAAATATTTGACAGGCTTTTTGAGGGTTTGCTAAAGACACCGCGTTTCTGGTTGTCTTAACCCGTAAGCTCATCGTAGCTCGCCGTGATCGTATAGTGGTTAGTACTCTGCGTTGTGGCCGCAGCAACCCCGGTTCGAATCCGGGTCACGGCATTGTGAAACAATGTCACGGCAGATGAGCTCCTTTTTTGATTAACTGAGTACAAATTTCTTGGTGGTCCCAACATTGTAATGATTTTTATGAATTCGGCCGTAAATGCGTGAATGCACAGCCTGCATCGCCAAGCAGGCCTGAAAATAAGTCGACATCCACTCGTTTCTTACCACTGTAAGCATTTTAGGAGATGTATCCAGCCAAAATAGAAAGAACTAGGGCCATATTAATGCGGAAGTTTTCCCATTACTCCATTGCAATTACCATAACGCACCCCCAGAGAGAGACATAGTCGATGAAACTGAAGAACTACTTAATTTTCTGGTCACCCATCCAGCAGACATCTTTCTCTGCTGCCCTCTGTTGCCATTGAGCAAGGCATGCCAATCAAGGCATTCTGTTGGGTCGCACTCGGGACTAAAAGCAAGAAAGCTATCATAATAGAAAACCACTGGTCATTTAGTAATAGACGCTCAGAAGAGGTTTAAGTGTAGATATATAAACTTTCTACTTTCTCATTACCAGAATATGCATTTACTTTTCAATTAAACACTTTCATCGTGTGCAAATAACGTTTCTGGATACATATTTAAAGGCAGGAAATCAACCTGTGGAGGATAAGGCGTTTAAATATGCTGCTGCCTTCACGTTCTGTCGGAAATATCATAATAAACAAAGGTATTTTTGACAAACTGGAAAATTTGGCGCGTGAGGTGTGACGTTATAGTAATTGAGCGTAAGTATGTTTCAGGAATATTGAGCTGACGCATATTTGTGGCTGTAGTTATTTGTATATGAACTTAAATTAATTCAGCAACTTCTGCAACAGCACGGAGCACCTGCCTGTTTAACTTGTGAAACTGTGATATTATTCCATGTGGATTTAGTCACGACTTGCAGCAGCCTATCGGAATTTCGGCTTCTGTCTTTAACTCTGCGAAGGCAGCATCTCAGTTACTGCTCTGTTGGCTGACAGACTCGCCATTCATCAACCAGCCCGCCCAGCAGCATTGAGAGCGGCATGGCAACGGCGAGGAGACGGGGGGAGAAGGTGTGGTGACAGTTTAACCGGACCAGAGACCCGCAGCAGCAGCTATAGCAGCAGTGTTTCCACTCCTCGCGGACTGGAGAAACGCAGCACCTCGGTCAGTCCACGCTCACACGCTGATAAAGCGATGCACCACCGCTGCCTGTCTGCACAGTCGCTGCCACTGACCAGGTGCTGGAGCAAAGACCAGGGACGCCGTTAACGTCTCAGAACATAAACTTGTATGTATGTTCTGTGTGCACCTCTCTGTGGTCCCGTTCGCAGACGATCGAGAAGATGCTGAGCCGACTGATGAGCAGCAGCATCAGGAGTCTGGACCGGGAATGCAATTGCACCGTGCGGCTGCTGGACGATTCGGAGTACACCTGCACGATCCAGGTCAGTGGAGACCAACATTTCCTGTTTCTCGAATCACCTTGTTGCAGAGGACGTGCTATTGACACGTAACAGGGTGGCGATCAGGTAAAGTGACGTTTCCTCCGCTCGCCCATCACATTCAATCTGATGCTTGCAGGAAAATTTCAGATTAATAGAGGTATCATCTACCAAAGGTTTAGTCATCTTAACATCACACCTGATAATATGTTTTGTTTTCTTTTTATGATGAAACCTGTCGTTTTGGAGCTGCGGATGTTAGGCTTTCGTCAGAGAACTACCTGTGTGGACATGCCATGATGACCGCATGTGGTGCGTGCATTGCGTAGCAAATATCAAGGATGGTCAGATTACACGATATGCCAAGAGAAGGAATACCCCAATGTTAAAATAAAAGAAAACAACGGTTTAAACTGTTGTCAGCTTTTGTGCATGCAGTGATTTGAATGCATTATAGAACTAATCTGAATAATTTGATCTTGAACGATTTCAGTGAAGGAGTCAGTCGGGATTTCTAGATTCTGTGGCTACATGAGCCAATCTGGTTTTGGTTCACAACCACAGGAAGTTAAATGTTTATATTCCAGTCACATTTACAGTTAGTGGAAACAACGCAGGTCTCATCGTCTCAGTTGGTTGACCTTGAGACTGACCCCATGTTCAACTGATGAACTGACGCTTTATAGTGATGAGAAAAATTTACCTCCATTTTTGTTTTTGTTGCTTTAAAGAAATGTAAAAATTCTTTTATATCTCAGCCAGCATTAATGCAGAGATATTCTTTTCCAAATCTAAAATTAGTATGATATTTATATTTTCAGATTTGCAACAGAAATCTTAATGATCCAGATTTTGTTGAGATTTCTAAATTTTTGAACATAAATGACAAATACATGACTGCAAAAAAAATAATGTCTCAGCAAAGCTTGTATGAATGGGCAAAACACAAAGGAGAGCTGTTTAAAATGTTTACTCTTGCATCCTTTGCTGGATTGGATGAATAATGGTAGAAGATATTGTGGATCTGTTATATTGCTTTGTAAAGGTGTTTCCACCTTTCTGTTTAGCAGATGTAGATCAGTGACCTTGTTTGTCTGACAGCTTAATTCAGAGGCTTCCGTGTTCCATAAAACTGATTAATGCCGTACTTTGGTTTAATCATTCACTCATTCTTCTTTCTCTGAGTCCTTGCAGTTGTTTAGAGCATTTAGCTTTATTTCGTGTAGTTTGAGTTACTCAATCAATTGTTATATTGGCATGTGCGCACACACACACACACGCACACACACA